>JBAFWW010050062.1:0-16712 GCA_036873685.1 Agapornis canus
AACACAGCTACTAAAGAGAAGAAAAACTGACTGCAACTGCTGAACCCAGGACAACAGATAACGCCTCTGTCTCTTTATGTAGTCTATATATAGTTTGTTTAAAAAAATAGAAAATCAGGAGCTACTCTATTAGTTAAATATGTGCCTCACAGATAGAATGTATCAGAAACCACTGCAAAATTTGCATCAGAGGCTGCAGCACCTAGGGACCTTGCAACAGGCTTTGAAATAATTTGCCATTGAGTACATGAGACCTTTTTTACTTGAGCTGTCAGCAAGTCTGGCCGCTGCGGCACAGGAAGGAGTAATTGCAAAAGGCAGTCTGACTCCATAGGTACTGATGACACGGTATTGCATGGGGAGACCTATGCTATTCCTATCCCAGCAAAGAATTCTGGAAACTCTGGAAAATCTTCTCCTGCCACCAGAGCTCCTCCTGCACCTTCTCCACAGACACAGTGTATACTGAAGCCTATCTGAAAGTGGGAAGTGCTGGCCCAAGAGTGAAGCATTTGGTTCCTTCCAGGAGGAGGAGGCATTAACTAGAAGGTACCATTTTTCTAGTTTGGATGATCTACTTTATGTAAAAGTCCAGATCTTATCGTTAAAACCTTTGAAGTCAGGAGTTAGTATGGATGCTAACTTGTGCCCTTTGTGATATGGGCTTTTCCTTGATGTTCTTGGGCTTTCCTCTGGATCTTATATCATTACCTTTTGCATGGGTTTTATGTTCTAGTGCTGTTCTGTAACATGATGAAAGCTGTTCTGGAAAAGCAGATGGCAATTTTTCTGCCTTAATGGCTAATTCAGAATGACTTTGCTTTTGCCATTTATCTTCAATCCCCTCTGCAACATAGCATCTCATACCATTGTTTCCTTTAGACATTTCTGTGTTGGCAGTGGCAACATGCTATGATATGCCAGGAACTTTACTTTCTTTTCACATTGCTCATTTTCCTGGGTCCAGTTACTAGTTATTCTAAGCATCACTTACATCCCTAAAAAAGCTGAAGCCTGAAACTGACAAGGACAAAAAGAGCCTAGAACACTCTGTAGAGCATGCATGGAGTTCTCTGCATTTTAGTCATGTTGAACTCTAATTCTGGGGTTTTTTATGGCCATGGGTAGGTTTTCAGCCTCATTTACAAAAAGCCCTCGATTTTATGTACCAAGGATGATCTCTATTGTTAAAATAACTCCCAGTGTGATTTTGGGCACCCATTCAACCTGGGACTGCCTTTGGGGAATACAAGCCAAGCAAAAGCTGGCTCTGTCACAGTAAAGAGATGTTAACAGGATCCCAGCAGAAGAACAAATTACAAACTGGAACAATCTTCTCACCTTACACAGACCAATGCTGAGCTTAGCTTTCCCACCAGGGAGAAGTTGTCCCTTGTATTCCCAACTGCCTTTCTGTTTTAGCTTGATCAGAAATGGCTTGAGTGGGGGCATATTGATGTGCCTGGAAATGGAGATTTAACTAATGCTTTGTCATTTTAAAAGAGGTTTTGCAAAGAATAGGTTTGAAGGGTGGATGTTTAAACAGGAAGCTTCTTGTTCTGAAGCAATATATTTCTGTTCTCTTTCAGCTATTCCTGAGTTTTCATTCTGTTCAGCTTGGCTTTACCTTTCACAGAATCTTCTGTTTAATCTGAAAGGGAATATGTTAAACTATGGCAAATGTCATGGAAAAGCCTAACAGCCCAACCACAAAACCTTGCTGTGATGACAGAAAAACCAAGTGGTTTGCTTGATTCGACAGGCAAATATTTACCCTATCTTTTCCATATGTAAAAAAAGCAATATTACAGCTTACGGGCTCCATATAATGCTTGTGTCATTTTTCCTGTCCCCAGTGTAAGCCATACTTTGCTTTAGTGTAGTAAGTTGTATACAGGAAAAGGCACAAAATAACTGGAAACTTGAGAGGTAATATCCTGCCAGTTTGCCGTTGCTACAATACAGACCTTCAACGTTTCATGTGCCAGGACTCCTCACGGAAGGATAGCCTAGCTTTAGAAATACTGCTTTGCTCCTGTAGAGCTCAGCATTACTTCAGCCACTTCTTTTCTGTTTCTCAGTCTGTTGCTCTTTTGTTACTTTATCTTAATTTCAGTGCACTTGTGAAGAAACAGAGGCATGTGGCATGAGGCTAGGGAAGAGCGGGATGTGGGAGTACATGGCCATCACTCTAATTGATGTCAAGACACTTGTGGAGTGGCTTGTGAAGTCCTTTAACAGCGCAAATAAGCTGAGTCCCTTTCCTCTTCTGATACAAGATGAAAGTGTTTTGCATAAATTTAGGCAGTTCTTCTTTTGGATTAATTTATAATATAATGAAGTAGTAATTCATTTTCAGAATAAACAGCTCTGTAATCATGGCTCTCACTCTGTAAGCTTCAGCATGCTTTTGACAGGCTCTCCTCCAAAACAGAACATGTGAAGTGGTCTGTTAATTGCTTGTTGTACTGATTTAATGAGGCCATCCTAATTTATGATAGTTTGGATTTAATAGCAAATCTTCATAAATCCTCATGTTTTCATTTTCTGTTAGCATCTTCCTAGCATCTTCAGTGGACTTGCCTACATGTCACATACTTTTTAAGCTTACTTTTTACACATTGATTAAAAAAGGGAAAGAAGTGTTTGGAACAGGCAGTAATAAACCCCCCAGTAACAGTGCTCTGTTGTATGTTGAACATATGACTCAAGGCACTTCCCAGAAGACAAGTATCATCCAATGGACATATAGAGAAATGGGAACTAGGAAGTTCTCCTAAATTTCTGGAGGTAACACAGGCAGAATCCAAAGTAAGATTTGAGAGTCTTGGACAATTTCTCAGGCCAATAGCCCTTTTCTTACTCCTATATGTTCTCAGTTATGTTTTTCAGTACTGTCTTTGAGGAGGAGAGATTTTGCAGAAGCCATAGCTGGTGAGTTGTCTTTCTCCAAAGTGAAGGATCCTGCTTGGCTGTGGTGGTGTTCTTGCAGTGAGGAGGCAAGAGGGTTGTTCAGAGCAGTAGGCAGACAGGCAGTTTATAATGCTGCTTTCTGGAGAACAGCAGAGCACACAGGGAATGCAACCATGTCAAAGGGCTTCAATAAATGCCTCAGTGCAAGTCCCTCTGGCATTTGTGGGCTTTCTTTCTTTTTTATGTTAATTATGTTATGAACAGCAGATCAGGTGATAGGAAACAAATAACTTCTAGCCTGTTCTGTTACAAAGCCCTTGGTAACTGCTTTCAGGCCCTGCCTACATCATCTATTCTTTGAAGCAACTTCTTCCATGTCCTGAAAGCACCCTAGTTAGCATGTGATGGGCAAACCTCAGGAGGGCTAGATCCATCCTTTTGTAGTATCTAGTTCCAACCCAGGTTGCTGCGAGCCCTGTCCAACCTGGCCTTGAACACTGCCAGGGATGGGGCAGCCACAACTTCTCTTTTTGAAGAGCAAACACACATGGTGTAAAAACTACAAATAAAATATCAAGAGCTATCACTTGGCTTACTTTAAAAAAGGCATTAACAGAAAAAAATCTGTTCTTCATTGATGTGTAGGCATTGATGTGGATACTAATGCACTACAAAGATTCACCAAATCAATTGCTACTTTCCAGAACTTACCTCCCTAAGCTCAAAAACACTCTCTGTAGTACTCATGTTTCTACAACACAGCACTGAGTCATGACAATGCAAGTTGAACCAAACACCACGCTTCCAGGAGTATGCAGTAATCTCTTGAACTGTAAACTGCGAGCATAACCTGGATCCAGCACAAGATCACATCTCGGTCAGATACACCATAGCAAAGGGCTGAAGGCTGAAAGGTTGAGGACTGAGGAGACTTACTACAGTAATCAAGCACCGGTAATTTTCCCCGGTCACTATATAGCCTGCTCATACTCCTTTAATTCTAAGA
Source organism: Agapornis canus (assembly GCA_036873685.1). Taxonomy (NCBI): domain Eukaryota; kingdom Metazoa; phylum Chordata; class Aves; order Psittaciformes; family Psittacidae; genus Agapornis; species Agapornis canus. The sequence goes on from JBAFWW010050062.1 coordinate 3,920, forward strand.
GAACTGTGAGTTCACAGCACAGATTTCTTATTCTACCAAATGTCACAGATACTGGGAGGGTTAGAACAGAAGAACACCCAAATTCCACACAACCAGCACAGTGCATGTCAGCACAATATGAAGAAAAGGCAAGATACAGCAAACAAGCAACCTCGAAATTAATAAAAATTATCACCTTCCACCCAGCTCTGTATCTCTGCCAAAAGAAAAGAACCTGATAAAACAAGCTGCATTAAAAGTCAACCAGCAAATCAACTAGCAAAGCAAGATCCACAGCTGTGGCCTCCCTCCTTCAGGTGAAAAAACTCTGCCTCCAGCTCCCCATGATTAAACCCCAGGGGAGGAGTACTTGGACAAGAGAGGACAGTGTTAGATCATATGTCACTTGCTCTCCAAGTATAACTTTCACTTATCCAATCATAAATTAAAAAATTCAGGTTGCATTTCTGTGCTAAATACTAGGACAACTCCCCTGTCCATCAGCACACAGTGTTACTGAGCTCTCACCTTGTTTTGAGAACCTGGGAAACACTCCGCATACAAAACTCAGTTACAAACCCTTGAGGGCACTTAATAATTTCAGGAAGACTGACAGAAAATCCTTTCAAAGTTCTGCCACCTGCTAGGCTTTTCAGGTGTTTCGCAAGCTGGGATTTCTTCAAGCCTGATCAACAGCGCTGACAGAGTCTATAACTCCTCTGGATTGGGTACAGAGGTTATTGAGAACTCTTCTTAACAGCTGTGTCTTTAAAATCTTTGTATCTTATTCCCACATGTGACAAATAAGGCCACTGCAGGTCTTCTCCAGAAAACTGTACAGAAGATTTGTACTGCTTGAGAATACATTTTTCATTTCCTCCCCTCCTCACCCCTCCCAACTTCAACTGAACATAGAACGAAATACACACTGTTGGCTTGATAAAGAAGTGTCTAGAACAAGATTTTCGTTATGATAAATATTCATTAGACTATTTAAATTGGTTGCCTTTATCTTTCAAAGCTACATGGCATTTTTCACCTGTATTAGAAAAGAACAAGCTGGTTTTCAGAAGCAGATGAGCCAGACTATTAGCATGATAATCAGATCACAGTAACAGGTAATTGCTCTAGGTAAGCCAGGACTGTAGCCTCTCCTACTTGTTTGGACAATATCAGAATGTTGCTGGTCAACAAGTAGAAAAGACTATGCATTAGCTGGCTGTTTAAAGTAATTTGGAGGCTTCATAGCTTCTTGTTTTACATGTGGTCTGACTGACTCTCTTCTTAGATGACTGCATAGGCCACTTCCTTCTCCTGTATCAGGATAATATCTCAGCAAGCATTACTTAAATATTCGCAGTTCAGTTGATTATATGATGATACTGTTCAATCCTTTCTGAAAATAATTAATTACACAGTCGTTTTAAATTCTCCCTTTCATATCTCCCCGACCTTCAACCTCCTCTCCTGCTCAGTACTCTTTGCAGCACAGTTCCCTTCCTCTTACTCCTTCTCCCTGTGACTTTCAACACTGGGAACCCTCTCTTCCCACATCTGCACATTCTCTAAGGCTCTACCTTCACCTGTGCTGATCATGTTCAGCAGTGTACAGACATCTTTCCCAAGAGATTCTTGTAATGGTCATTTAATACTGGAATCTAACAAGGTCCAACTTACTTTTTTTCATTTTTGGCTTTTCGTAGGTCTCTGGGAATCTTTGACATTTAGAGTTTGCATACACTCGCAATTATCCAAAACCCAAGTAAGGTTTCACCATTTTTAAGATAACAAATTCAACCTAGGCTAAGTTTGAAAAAGAGTCTACCAAACTTCTCAGGAAATGGACTGAAAAAGCAATTTAACTTGAAGGTTTGGAAAACATCAAGTTATGAGGGTTGGAGAGGGGTTTTTTTGCACCATAATCCAGAATTTTGGTTCAGTCCTTCTGTAAAGCAAGACATATCCATAAACCAAAAGATATTTATTGTAAAAGTAATGAACCAAATGGCTGCCCTAATGTGTGTAAACATCTGTGAATGCAGCTTGCATTGAACATACATTCCCAAGAACCTAAGCTAGCTTTATACTCACTCAAGGTAAAATCAAGTATCACCAATGAGCACAGCAGTCAAGTGCTCTGTTGAGCCTGGTTCACCTTACTTTGCTTCTGCTGCTAAACGGGTTCAGATATATCTGGTTGTCTTCAGCATAACAGTGGCTGGGATGATGCCAGCCACAGTGCATGCAGGTTACACAAAAGAATTGACAGTAAAGACAACAACTGTACCAGCTGTGAAATTTACACCCAAGTTAGTATTTAAACTTTAATGAAATGACCTTGTGAACTGATTGTTACAAACTAGAGCCTTAATGTGGTCAGCAAGCTTAAGCACCTACGTTACTAAAGATATGGGGGGGGGTTCATGCTTTCTGTGTAGTCTCATGGTACTCCAAATCTTGCTACCTCCCACACAAACACACACCAATAAACCTTGCTGGTGGGTATTTTTAAAACATTTTTTCCCTTCCCTTGCTTAACTGCCATCTACCTCTCAGGGATCATCACCTGCTGGAATAGCAGCAAGTTAATGCAACAGCCATCACACACAAATTAGATGTGCTTTAACACTGTATATTACTATGAATACAAACTTTAAAACATAAGAAACACTCATTAAACCTAGCTGGAAAAAAACACAATGTAGTCAACTCTGTTGCACAGTTTGATTCTGTGTAGTCTCTTCATAAATGCCTTCTTTGGCAGAACATAGGTTACACAGAAAAGATATAGAAATGTTTAAAGGGAATCTTCAGAATCTTCAGGAGTCACTTCCAACCCAAACCGTTCTATGATTCTATGATATCATAAGCACTGTTACCACTGTTTTTACCAGACCTGTGGATTGCTAATGAGTGTGAAAGTATACTGGGGACAATCACAGCACCCTGCTCCTCATCCTATCCTAGGTCACTAACAGAAACAGGAGACCAGATTCAACAAGCCTCAAGTCTGACTCGGTGAAGACATTTTTACGTGGACTAAACAAGTGGATACATTTCTTCAAATCCTGATATCCATGAATCACATACAGATGCTGATGTAACTGTGAGAGGGTGTGCCTGGGATTATTTAAAGGTAACCAAATGACAAAAAGAACAAAGATGGGTGCAACTGCTTCAACTCCATGTAGATAACTGCTAAGAAATATGCAGCTTGTGAGACTTCTTCCACTAGAAAAGACATAAAGAAGCCAAGCACACAAAGTTGCTGCTTTACAAGCCTGCCATCGAGCAAAAAGGGTATCTGAAAGGTTAAGACAGGCAAACAAAATCAATTTGTCCACCTTGGAGACAGGCAAAGAGGTTGTCCAAGTTATCTGCTTGCAGCAAATGGGCAGAGGAAAATAAGGAATAAAAAAAAGAGTCAAGATACAATTAGAAAATCAGAAGAATTTACACCGGCAGCCTCTCTTCCTCTCTGCTTCAGTAACTGTTTCAATTGAAACAGCTACTACATCTTCAATCCCCAAATTCATCCTGATCATTGTTGCAAGGGACTAAAAAGGAGCTTTGTATAGAAAAAAGGATTAATTTTAGAAGATGACTCAATAAACAATGTATATGCATTTTTGAGAGAAAAAAATCCAGGTGTGCTGGGTCTTACTGAAGAATTCAAGATGGCATCTGGATGAGCCAGCAACGTAAACACAAGAGAAAAACCTGACTGAACATCCAGTCCAGGTGTACCTATTTACTGGGAAGGAAAAGAAAAAAGACAAAAGAAACAAAAGGTTCAACATTTTCATTAGATGCCAAGCAGACCTTTTAGGAGGCTACTTTCAGAGGAAGACATCTTTTTCATTAAATGATTCCTGGCTAAAGTGGTTTCTGAATAAATGAGTTTCAATATTATTAAGGCAAGAGACACGTGCTTGAGCATTAAGACTGCTCATGCTCTCTGAGAAATATCACTTTTCTGAAAAACGTAGTCTTTCCAAAACCAGCAGGGAGCTGAACTGTAAGGATGCACTAAGATTTAAGAGTTTGGGAACAAATTCTGTTGAATTTCATAAATATTTTGGTAGGTTTGTTTTCTTTCTTCATTAAGTAATGCTTAAAGGCAGGTATGGACAAGCTAGAGTTTCTGTTACACAACAGCAAGCTCCCATGATAAACTTGATTACAATAACCCTTTCAGCAGTGAACTTCCTCCTCAGCTATTTTTTTTCTTTCAAATAAAAGCCTCACCCATGCTTCTTTTCATTCTGTGCTACTTTCTATTCCTAACAAGTACTGTGTGCACCTGTTAATATGCACTAAAAATTACAGAGTTAGACAGGAAAAAGGTCCCACAGATAGAAAGGCACCCACAAAGCTAAGATTACAAGGTATCTCAAAATACCAGCACCCAGAGCAAGGATCACTGCTTGTTTTGGAAAGTAAAAGCAGCATAGCTGATCAGCAGAATTTGTATGGCTAGAATGTTATACCTTTTAGGAGACTTTTCTTTCTCAAATGAAACAAGAATGAACAGCTTCTGTCTTAATTTGAATTCTTTAAATAGTTAGCACTAAAACCCAAGTAAATCACATGGCAATTAAGCTCATTCAAATTTTCATTAGGAAAAGAGGCTCCTACACATGAGGCCTTGAATGTTTTGAGGAAAGGATCTCCACAAATAGAGGAACGTGTGTAAAAGCCAGTCTGCTGGATACACTTTCCAGGGAAGCAGAAAGCCATTGTTGTTTCAGTCTGAACACTCTGGGAGAAAACAAAGCAATCATACTGACCTGCATTCATGAGTTTATGAATAGATTTAGTCAGGAATCACTTTTTTTGGAACAAACTCAGAATAAAATATAAATGTGCAATCCACCAAACCTAGAGTGTGAGACAATCCGAATGGCAACAGTTTCCTTTGAGCTGCAGGATGACTTGAAGACATGGGTATTAGCCAGGAGAAGATTATAAAGTGATATGAAAGTCTTTTGAATAGCCAGTGTGAAAAAAAAATACAGGGATAACTCAACAGGATTTAGGAAATCTTCAGGTTTCCTCATGATGGTGCCACAAACCCACCCCTGGCCTCAGGCAGGTCTCTTTGTCTCATTTTCCACCTTGTGATAGAGCAACACACCACCACCTCCGAGAGCCCAGCCCTGGAGAAGCAGCCTCCAGGTACTGTCAGTTGCATGATGATGGGAAATGACCAGCACCAAAAGAAAGAACCAATATCTTGCAATTGTATTGGCTTCATGTTGGGTGCACTAATGCAGGCTTAAACTCCCACATGAAATGAAGGGAAGGAAAAGATACACTGAGCAGCTCATTACTTTCAGCATGCTAACCTAAATGCTCTCCTGGTTTAGAAACAACATTAAACAATTAATGATTACACCCTAGCACCTTATACACCAGTTTCAGCTAAAAGCAAATTTATTCCAGTAATTCTGAAATTCCATATGCTTACCTTTAAATCACTATTCAGAGACATGAAAGGAAGATAGCATGAGCTTAATCTGTTCACAAATCCAAGACGTTGCTTTTAGGGCCAAAAGAGAACTGCACTAAACTGAAGGCTGTCTAGAAATATTATGGGTAAAGTGCAAAACCCCTTAAGCCGCCATCTCTGCCATTCCAGGATGGCTCCTCCATGACCTAGAAGTTATTTACTCTTACATGGCTTTTCACATTTCTCCTCTTGCCACATTTCTAGGCCAGACTTTTGCAAATGCTCCTTCTTCCTTCTGGTGTTGGGATCATCACTACTATCCAACAGTGAGAAATTTTGCATTGTGAGTTTTTAAACAAACGATTAATTTAGTTCCTCTACCAAAAAAAAACTAAAGGATTGCTAGAAAAATTACAGTTGTGAAAAATCTCTTTTCAAAAGCACAGTTTTTGCTTAAGAAAACTGTGGGTTTCATTGCTTAGGATCCTTTGCCATAGGCTAGAGATACTCCTTTTAATCAGCAACTCTGTATACTTTTACCATTTAATCATTCCTCAGCATTTTTCAAGTTCAATGAGAAACATCCCCAGATCTCTAAATCTGAAACTTTAAAGGACATAATTTAGTTCACCTAACTTAAAAGCTTGAAGAAGGACTTAAAAAAAGAGCTGTTGTGAGATAACGAGTTAATGAAAAATGAAGTTTTATGACCTTAAAAAAAAAGTATCCCCAGAACATAAAAACCACAAACTGAAACCATAACTAAAATCCCAGAGCAAAAAAAGAGTGGTTGTACCACATCAATCCCAAAAGATCTCTTTAGCCTTGCATCCAGCAGCGAGCAGGAGAGATGCGTAGGGAGGAATTTATTATGAATCAAGTAAGCCACAACGACACTACCAAACATCTGTCCAGCTTCACTCCATTTATGGCTGAGTCAGCAGTGAGATCTCTGCATTTTTCAGTTCCATATCCCTTTTCCTTTATGTCATTTGTGCAGTCATTATCTGGCCCTTTTAACAACCAGAACATTCTAACGCAAGGAGTTTCACCAGTCACCCGCAAAACATACAAAGCCACATTTCCTGCTGCTTGACTCTGAACCTGCAGACCAGTTCTGACCTCTTCTGACACCTCCCAGTTGTTCTACTGGGAGAGACATTGAACAGTTGCCACCTAAACACATTCTACCAACTATCGCCACATCTTCCTCTTAGTCACATCTTCTTCAGAGGTTGAAAGGTAAGTAGATAATATTAATTGTTCCTTGTAGGAAAATTATCCTTACATCTGATGATCCTTCTTGTGACTGTGGGCCTCTTAATTCTTCTGCAACTTTGAGAAAAGGAAAAGTAAGAAAAACAAAAAAACTCAACTAGAATTCCATACAGTGTTTAAGATACGGATGCATGATAGATTTATATATAACATAAAGCAGGTTTGATCTCAACTCCTTTATTAGAAGTCAGGAGTAGCTGGGCTACAACAACTGCATATTTGGAAACAGCATCATGAAGGGATTGCAGAAACCAGTATAATTAAGATCATGCAGATATTTAAATGAAGGCTGGTACATGAACATAATAGCATTGATAATACCAGCTTTCAGAGAATGATACAAATGGTATTCTTTAAAAAATAAATTCACTTCCTATTTCATAAACATAATGCCATGGACAAATCTGTTGATTGATATGTACGTCATGGGTGTGCTTGGGCACAAAACAGACATGAGTGGGGAAAAAAAGTCTATCTCTGTGCTTTAATAGCAGCTCATGGGTCAATGAATTATAATCTTTAAGAAAGAAAACCAAAAATGAACATGTAATGCCTACCCACTGTAACAATACCATACAACCCCCCCCCAAACTTGCATTGTATCTGTCTTAAGGTTGCCTTCTTTCTATTCAATTTTTCTTTAACTCCTATTATTTTCTCCAAATAGACTTAAGATATTCTTCTTTTATGTCAACTGTTGGACAGGGAGAAAATTTGATTAATTTCAAAGTGCATTTGCTCCACCTGTATTCTCGTACAGCAGTGACGCTCAGAGAAGCTCAGAGGTTATCGTATTTCAGCAGATGCAGAGTGGGGAAAGCGTGCCCTTTTTTTTTTGTTCTTCCTCCCCAGTAAAGCACTTTTTCAAGATTCGATTCACACTGCTCAGAACATAGGATTAAGAATTTTATCAGGAAAGACAGGAATAAAAGTGAAAAAAACCCAAGAGTAAGTAGAATGAAGACAACAAAGCAACTTGTGGTATACTTTTGTTTGCACTGGGATTTTGTATTTAATTTAGCATTCTTCTTTAAAAGGCACTTCTGCAAGCGTAGGTAGTTTTAGCTTACACCAATGATACGCATCTAACCTTTTCTTACAAGACTTACTCATCAAAAATGGTCAGCAGACCATTTTATTTTAAAAACCATTTTCAGACTAGAAAATGATTTAACATTAGAGCAGTAAAAACAATGGTGTCACTTTAGAGAATGCATCGTTGTCATCTATCAAACTAGCAATACCAAAGAGTCACCAAATGGTATAAATCATTTCCACCATAAGAATGTTAGTACAGCGACCTCCCTCATGCAATATTCAGAATACAAAGGTGTAGAGGAATTTCACTCCTCCTTAGACAGTGGGACAAAAAACATAAAGCCCTAGAACAGTGATTCACTTCATCTGCCCCTCCTAGAAGAGTACTATAATTAGGAGACTAAATCCACACCCTCAACTAAAGAAATACCAGCACTTAAGAAATACTGTCAAGTTTACAAACTTCTATTCACATACTCAAACTTTGTAATGAAACAAATGCTAATCCTTCTGCTTTTTAAGTTGATGAAATTCTAGTACCATAAGTAGCATATCTGGTATAAAACAATCACAAAGAATTAAATACTATTTGCTGTATAAAAGCACTCAGCCACATTGCATCCAATTTAGGGTACAAGTCAAGGAATGATACTAGCAAACCTAAGGGAGGAATTAGCCTGAAGAGCAGGACAAATACCTATATTTTTAGTGAAGCTAAAAACAGTCATCATGAGATTTCCAAGGATTTTCAGTGATCAATATTAGAGCTTCATACAAGCTTATGCTACTTAGAAGTTTACTTAGAAGCTACTTAGAAGTTTACTGGGTAAACTTAGAGTTTACCCAGAATATTTAGCCCCTGGCTCTACCATTTGGAGAAAGGCAGGTATGAGCAGTGTGCTCTATTGCCATTCCAAAGCTCTTCCCTGGTTTGAGTACAGACCTTACTCTTTCTGGTGCTGCAATAAAGTTCACCATTCATCTATTTTACTGTGTGAGAATCTACTCATGTTTTCTGTTTTGAAAGAATGATGAAGAAGTACTTAGGCTTTGTTGTTGGTGCAAGGTGGGAAGAATTACCACTGTGAGTGAAAGCAACATGCAAACTCTACAAGCTTGCCCAGCCCTACAGGAAAAAGACTGAGCGTAGGCAAGAAGACAGAAGCACCAATACTCTAATAACAGTTCCTCTGCTAATCTCCATCTATCCTTCTTACTATCTATATGTAAGTTAATGAAAATATTCTCAGTGTGAGAGAGAGCTACTCTTCAAAGCCTCCCAAGGAAGCCTTGGAAGCTACTTTTCAAAGCTTCCTATCTGTCTAAGTTTAGGCACTTCAAACACAGTAAAATATTCTAAAGAATTTGTGATATGTCCTGACTGCAGGAAACCAAACAGAAGCAGCTTAAAGTATCTAACAAGAAAATGCAAACAGGCGTTTCCACAATGAATAAGCTGAGCAATACACCTAGACAGAGACGGGATAGACAGTTTCCATGTCTTATTCAGCACTGTAAATTCAAAGAACTAGTTTTCAAGAAACCTGCAATACTGATGCTACTTCTGGTCAGAACATAGCCAAACTCTTCAACCAATCCTAGCAGCATAAATTACATTAACCCTCTCACACTTTATAACTGGCAGAAATTATTGGAAATTAATGAGGATTGAATGCCAAATTACTTCTAACATAGAGCTATTAGCCTCAAAAGCTGAAGACTATAGCCAAACCCTAGTTGTGGCTGTATAAAGCAGGTAATCATCAAAATACTAAGCAATCATCTCTTCTTAATCCATGAGAACTTCTCCAGTTTGATGTTTTCCTCCAGGCTACCTGACAGTTCTTCTGCCCCCAACATTCACAGGGAAATCAAATCAGGAGGTGTCTTAAACTACTTAAGCTTGACAGCTAAATTTACAAAACAAAATGGCTTTTACTATGTTTGAACAATGCTGAATTGATTCAAGTACATTTTTGTGGCACATCCCCAATTAATTCAAACCAGTTTTTACAGAGGAACTGAGTTGTTAGATGGTCACAAGGCACAAAATGTTTATACATCTCAAGCATTAACAACCATATTCCAATTGTAATGTTGCCTGTAACGAAGAGAATCAGACACCTAAATCTAAGGTTTGGTATATTTAATGCTTCTGCCATAGTACCAACTCAGCAACATTTAGCCTGATTGGAACATAAATGATTAACAATACAACAGCATTTTGAACCTGGAAGGTATGTCCCACATTCAGAAACCCTGCACAAGGACACAAGTTCTGAGTTTAAACCTTGTTCTCAAGTAGGACAGTAAGTGATATAAAAATGTGTTGCTTCTAGATATGAAAGCACACACTTTAGACCTCTCCAAATACAGTTGTGGTAGGTCACTACACTTTTTATTGTTGGGATAATGGACTAAAGGAAAAAGCACAAATAAAAGAGCCCTCTTTTGAAGCAGATGAGGGTTTTGACTGCACAGTGCTCCTGGATAAAAAGCAGCCAAGAAAGAACACTACAGATATTTTGAAATGAAACAAGACTGAGAGGCAGGGAAACTAAAAAAACAAAAATCACCCAAACCCTTGAATTTCAATGTCACAGGTAAATGGGCAAGTCATGAAACAAATGTGAAGAAAAGGCAAGACTGTTCTTTAACTAGAAAATGCATATGAACCCACCTCGTTAAAATTGTATGCAAGGAAAAGAAAAATTATGTCTGAAAAAAAGCAAAGCAGTATCTGATAAAGCTGAGTGCTTTACAAAGGAAAGGCCCAGATAATTTACACACAAGAAGCTTCAAGGAAGTAACTGAAGAGCTCTCAGAAACACAAATGTTGGTTTTTAAATAATCGTAAGAAATTATAAACATCAAAGAACAATCCAAATTAATATGCAGTATTTTAGAAAATGTAAAAAGGGGAGATTCAGGAACCCTAGAATTATTAGCTTGGCATGGATCCTGAACAAAATAATACAATAGTAATGGGAAAAAAGGGAAGCTAAAAATATCCCGTCAGTCAAGCAAAGGTCAGGAGAGGAGAGAGCTGACTGAAGCTCCAGCTCCCAAAAGGAGCTGCTCTGAAAAACCTTTTTCCTTCTTTATGGGATAGCTAAAGGGAACCCAAATCAAATTAATGCAAAGTTTCAGTAGAGAGAAGAATGTAACTCATAATTGTACTCAAAACTTAAGAGCTGCTCTGCTGGAAAGCAAAGCAGCAGAACAAAGGAGCAAAAACAGAAGCATCCTTCATAGCAGAGCAGTACCTTGGCAAATTCACCTCAGAAATCAGATCTCTCAAATCCTTAGCAGAAGTGAGATTTGACTGAAGCTGACATAGAGAGATGGGTGGCAGAAGGATTAGTGGCAGGGAAATACGGATGCAAAAGTGCTGCCAGGAATAAAACTAAGCAAAATTAAAAAAGAACCAACCCAAAATTGTAAAGAAAGAAACGGAAGAACAGAACAAAAGAAAATACAAGCTACGGAATACTGTAAAAGAAGAAACCAAAGAATTGGCAAGTTTCCAGACAGCATAGAGATGATCCTCTCTAAATGTTTAAAGCAATCCTTTCATTCCCAAATAAAAGAGGAAAGAAATTTAATAATCCAGGCTGGGGAGGGGTGTGTGTGTGAATGCATGACTGCAAAGTATATACTCCTCCAGCTCAAATAAAATAAATCCACTCTGCACTGAAGTGGCACATTCTCAAAAGTGCTAAAGTTTTCCAGTCTACTTTATAAAAGCATTATACTGACTTCAACACCTATCCCAACTCACTTTAAGGAAAAGGAAGGCTCTGAGTGAAGTAGACCTTTTCTTAAGGCAGCAAATATTTCTTTCCAAATTCCTCCCATCATCAATTCATACTGGACTACAAATTAAAATTCTTATTAAACTGAAAACAATGCAGAGCTGGCCAGAGCTACTGTCCTAATCCAACACAGACAAAAAAGGACATAATTTTAATGTAGAATAATAAGACTATTAAGCCTGAATATATGTGTATGTGTGTATATATATATACATATATACACACTTATATGTATCAGGGAGAAGAAAGAAACAAGAAGCTTTTCAGCTCGGTGAAAGGAGAAGAGGTGGGAGAAAATCCTGACATGTGCTTTTTAGTTTTATGACAGCAGTGATTTCTGACAAGCACTGCATATTACTCACTTTACCAGAAAGCATTCAAGAATTTTCCACACACAAAGGTAAGGAGGATGCTGACATCCCTCTCAGCTGGAAGTTTAGAAAGCATTTCTGTATCAGAAAAATCTTTAGAGTAACACTAGGAGTTATTGAAGAATCAAGACGTCTAGGGATAGAAAAAAGTGAATTATATAGAGCAGCACTCAAACTAAACAGAGCTTCTGTTAACATGACAAAGTTGGAGGCAGGATACACAAAGAGAAAACAAAAACATTACAATGTATATTTAGACAAACAAAAAGTAACCTGGGTATTAATTTTCTCACACTGCAAGGTTAAAGCTCTCTAAAGTACATTTCTTGTTACAGGAAGCAATACTCAATGGATTATTAAAAATACCAAACAAAAACCAAAACTAAAATGAAAGACCCACAGAGGAAGACAGAGAAGAATGGAATTAAACTGTAAAACAGAAAGAGGAAGCATTTTTAAGATATAGGTTCCTGGAGAGCAAGGTCTATCAACAACACTGTCAACACTGAATCATTCAGTGGCCTTGCAGAAGACAGAAGGTTTCAGACAGAACTGTGCAGGTACTTCTATCTAAGATTAAAAAAATCCAAGAAAAAAGAGAAAGGACTATATGGAGAAGCCTTTCCATGACCACACTCCAGAGCAGACAATACAGCAATGATAATTTGGTAAATAAGTGTTTCTTTTCTCTCTGAGGCAGATTGGTGGACAATTCTGAACAGAACTGGTCTAACACCTACCAACATTAACTTTCCCTTAGCTCCCCATTCCTGAGGGCAAAAAAAAATTTAAAAAAAGTAGAGATTAGAATCACAGAATCATAGAATAGTTAGGGTTGGAAAGGACATTAAGATCATCTA
>JBAFWW010050062.1:17139-29468 GCA_036873685.1 Agapornis canus
ATCTAGTTCCAACCCCCCTGCCGTAAGCAGGGACACCTCACACTAAACCATGTCAGGCAAGGCTTCATCCAACCTAGCCTTCAACACTGCCAGGGATGGAGCGTTCACAACTTTCTTGGGCAACCCATTCCAGTGCCTCACTGGCCTTACAGTAAAGAATTTCGTCCTTCTATCCAATCTAATTCTTAATAACTTTATGAAAAAGGAGTTATTCTAAAGTTGGAGGAGAGATCGAGAGAAGGGAACATCACTGAGGTCACACATGGGGCTCCCTGCCAGGTCCAGATACTTGTGCACCAAAAAAGACGACCATTCCCAAAGCTCTTCAGAACAACAGGATCTGAAGGATATTTATGAGACTACACCTATCCTGTTTCACACAGCACATACTCCAAAGTGACGTGTTTGTTATCTTCGATACTTCAGTAAATCATGTTGCCCAACAGCCATGGGAGTGACCTGCTTACCTATATATACACATAAATTCAAGTTCACATGTGCATGTTCAGAATGTAAGAATAAAAAATAAAACGTACTTTTGGACATGAAAAAAACAAAATCAGTCTGCAATGCATCAAGGGTAAAATATGCCAAAAAGTAATGAGTTTCATGACAAATAATGAAAGCTAAAGGTAAACTTGAGGTAGCAAAGCAGAACCAACTTTAAACAAACAAGGTAATTACATAAAAGATAATTGGGTATACAGTCCTGAGACAGAAATGTAAGGAAAAACAGATCTATGGCAAGGACAAGCTGTTGCTAGCCCAAAAGAAAAGGGATGCTTGAATTAATTTTGTATGAGGATAAAGATAAATCCCTAAAAGCAAACTAGAGGATGTGTATGTTAAGGATGTATCCCTACTTCAAGCAGAAATGGAAGATGGAATTTGTGTGTAGCTCCACTGGATGACAGATACTATCAATAAAACAAGCTGAAAGTAAATTAGCCATGAAACTTTATGCATACCACTACTAATTTACAAATTCATTTTAACTCCTACCCCAGCAGGCTCTTAAAGAAATAGGTATCCTGTGCTATAAAAAGGAAACAAAGATAGCTTCCACCCAAAGAGAAAAGATGACTGTGCTTGTCAAAGACCACTGGCTACTGGCACAAGGCTCAAGGTTAGCAGGAATTTACTGTAGTTAAACAAACTGAAAATAGCAAAAAAACAGCACCACAAAACCAAACAAACCTCAAAATCCTGCATAGAACAAACCCCCAAACTTAAATATTTTAGTTTTTCTTGAGGTATAAAAAAGGGGTTTAATGAAATGGAATAAGAATACTTGCTTTAAGAAAAGGAAATTTTGCAGAGCAAGATGAAAATTTGCCTTTCTTCTTCCATATTGGGAACTTACAACTTCTGAACTAAGAACTAAGCAGGAGCATTCTGCTACTGAAGCTATTTGTGCTTGTGAACCCTCTGATGGTGCATTTAGGTAAGACCCATTTACCAAAGGCTAGCTTCTAACATACATACGATTTTAATAGAGGAAGGGATAAACAGGATGACTAATCAAGTGAAGGCTTAGAAAAGAGACCTGGAGCAATGGAATGATAAAACACATATGGAAGACAAACTATTCAGTTTACACAAAGATCTTCTTTGCAAAGTACTTTCATCTGTCATAAGATACTTGTGAGGCAGAGCTTACCTCCAGCCAGGACCTAAAACATTTCTAACAGTTATACATCATGATAAATGTGATATGGAGAGGTGGAGGCTCCTTTTTATTTATGAGGCAGTCACACCCAGAGCTCCCAGGCTGCTGGACAGAGGTGTCCAAACACCATACTTGTTGCAAGTATTCTGAATACAATTCTTGTGGCAAGTATTCTGAATACAATTCTTGTGGCAAGTATTCTGAATTCAGTTTCGCAGAGTTAAGAATTATGCCCTTCTTACTAGTTCTTCAATTACTAAAATATGAAGTGCTAATCCGCCACCTACATTGAAAATGTGAAATAGAATACAAGGCATACTATACCATTTGACTCATAGCATACTTGAGGTTGGAAGGGACCTCCGGAGCGTCCAACGCCTCTGCTCAAAGCAGGGTCAACTACAGCAAGTTGTTCAGGATTGTGTCCAGTCAGGTTTTGTGCATCTCCAAAGATATGAAGATGCACAGTGGCACAGGGCTGCCTGTTCCAGCATTCAACCACCCTTACAGTAAAAAAGTGTTACATTTAAATGGAATTTGCCCATTGACTCCTGTCCTTCCATTGTGCACCACTGAGAAGAGAGCGTGACTCCATCCCCACTCCTTTCTGCCCAGATATTTATACTGATTACTGAACCCTTCCCCCCCTCCCCAGCCTTCTCAGTGATAAAAATCCCACCTCTCCCAGCCTCTCCTTGTATGACTGATGCTGCAATCACCTCTAACTGCCAAACCGTACACAGGACAGGGAAAAATTGTCAGTGATACGGGCTCTGCTCTTGCATTACACAGCACAGAAGTTCATCAGTTGGAAAGACTGAGACTAGTCACATATAGATGATGGGCAAAAAAACCCCCTTGTGCGTGTATACACATACACATGTCACTACACAGAAAGTAGATGTGACTCACCTTGTAATAATTTTTGCACTTATTTTTTCAAAGCTATAACACTCAATCTCATACAAATTCAGTATATTTTCGCTATCTGTGAAATCGTCACTTAAAAAAAAACCCCTCAACTTTAAGCCATTGAGATTGTTTTTATACAAGCTGAGCCTTACCAAGTCAAGCTTCATCTGTACTTAATGGATACTTAGAATGATATTTAGTATGACTTTAAATCCTTCAAGCTACTAGAAAATAACTAGTTCTCAACTCAGATTTGGGCTGCAGGGAATTAGCAAAGGACCCAGCTAAATGCACTAAAAATCTGTTCAAAATAAACACAAAATAACAGACATGTTAAATAGTCCTGTCAATTATCAAGATTTCTGAACAATTTTGTAGCTCATATTCACCAGACTTGAAGCACAACATGGCATTAGGGCATCTTACCTGCCTGGTTCTTAATAGTCATAATCCCATAAAGGTTTTGAAGATAATTGTCTATAGAATATTATATACAGAACACCAAGGAGAAAAGAATGCAGGCTGCATTTTCAGGATGAAGTATTACACAATCTGACTTCCTGCTCCAGGACAATAACCTCATCTCTGAAATTTCTCAAAACTCAGATGTCAAAACTAGATACAGTGAACTACTGGTAATCTCAGAGCCGCAACGAGCAGCAAGATCAGTCCTGCAATACAAGCTGTAGGAAACAGCTAGTAAGGTTTTTGCATTACTAAAAGAACATTGAAGGTAAAACAGGGAGCAGATATTCCTAGAAAGAAGAAGCCACAATAATATTGGAGTGGCTGGAAAACTATACAATCTCAACGAAAACAAAGTTTAAGAGATGATGCCTTAATTAGTGTATGTATCTACTTTATACTTTGGAAGTGAAGGGTGTAGGTGTCAGAATCACAAAGAAGATGGAGGTCAAAAATTACATATTCAGTTTTTACATCAGCAATTTCCTGTAAACTAACCAACAGACCACACTAGATACAGATTCATCATAAGCAATATGATTTGGGAGTTTTTATACCAGCTTGTGAGAAATACGAAAGGGCATATATGCTATGTAAGTGTTTAAGACAGAGGATGAAGTGGAAAAACTTCCTCTTTTATATAAAGGTGGAAAAAGATTAAATTCACCAGCTTCTGGCTCTCAAAATCGTGAAGTTTCGCTCCTACATCAGGGCATGCTAAAACCCACAGTGAAAATGTGCTTGTGGAGGGACAGTAGAATAATCTGAACTGACAGGTCTGCGAGAAAGTAAGCTCACAAGGACTGATGACAGAAGGATGCCAGAGGGACTCTTCATCAGAGACTTCAGTGATAGGACAAGATGTAATAGGTTTAAACTTAAACCAGGGAAGTTCAGGTTAGGTGTAAGGAAGAAGTTCTTTACTGTAAGGGTGGTGAGGCACTGGAATGTGTTGCCCAGGGAAGTTGTGAACGCTCCATCCTTGGCAGTGTCCAAGGCCAGGCTGGACAGAGCCTTGGGTGACTTAGCTTTGTATGAGGTGTCCCTGCCCATGGGCAGGGGAGTTGGAGCTAGACGATCTTAAGGTTATTTCCAACTCTATAAATATTCTATGATTCTATGACATTACCTTCAGTACTGGCATCAGAGCATCCTGCATGCCAGAAAAATCTCTATCCTAAAAGAAAACACAAGGATCCTCCAATTGTCATCTCCTGTCTGCAAACCAGATCTCACACTTTGAGGTGTGGTGTAATTTTTACAGCTGCGATTCATGTGAATTGTGTGATTTGCAGGATGTGGGGGTGGGGTATTTTATTTGATCTGTCCAGAATACAAGTTCTATGTAGCCATTTTTGAGAGACAAAAGCTCCTCCACACAATGGGGGTAAAGAAAGACAGAGATATTGCAAATTAACAGTTATTTTTGTTTTTAAAGTTTACGCCTACATTTCAATAGATCTTTCCTTAACAGAAAAAAAAACCAAACCAAAACAAACAGAAAAAGAAATCAAGAGGTTTTATATTAAAATTATGCTCTTATTTTTAACGGTTGAGGTCATAATTATCATATATCCAGACAGGAAAGCAGTGGTATTAAAAATACCACTTACTGGAGAATGGTAACATTACTTGCAATATCATCATTGAGGGCTTAGGCTACAAACACCTTACAGCAGACTAAAACCTAGCTTTTCCTGTTAGCAGATTTGCTGCTTTCTTCTCTTAAAAGCTAAGATTTTATTTGAACACTCCAAAAATCTATAACAAACTTCTTTGCAACACACGCACCAGTGGGCAATCATTACCACAATACATAATAAACATAAATAAGGGAAATTTATATTTTACTCAAGATTGTCTATCATTATTCAGCTTCTAGAAGGGCCATAACCCCCTTAAGTAGATTTCAGGTTTGATATTTCAACCAGTACAGGAAGAAACAAACCAATTTGGATAGCATCTAAGCATATTTTATGAAAAGAATATGGAATTACAAACAAATTCAAGAGATGTTTTAAAGAAGCACCAAAAATGATAATATATTGCCCCTACATGCAAAGCCAAATCATTTCTGAATGTCCCAAGAGAAGTTCTGAATACCTTTTACTCCAAAAGTATTTATTTATTTTATTTTGACTTAGGTAATCAGCTTAATAAGACTGGTTAAAGATTAAAGCATTCCAAGTCACAGAGGGCACTAGTTTCTGCACAGGCTCCAATAATGTGAAATATCAACTGTACCACAGAAAAACAGATTTAATCAATTTATAAGTACAGCGACCCAAAAAACCTTAAATACCGTAAGATAACTAAGCTTTAGTCTTTTTCTTTAATCATTCCCTTAAAGGAAAAAATTACCTCGACACAAAAGATCTTAAGATCAAGTCCACACAATTTCATCTTCTCTGGAAAGTACTGGAAAACATTCAAATATGGAATATGACCTTCAACAACAAACCTGCATAAAAAAAAAAAAGACCAAAACAAAACAGTATTTAGTATGATAAACGCATACATTTATTCTAAAATTAATATACAAATCAACTTCTGATTTGAAGTAACATGGGCATTATACTGCCTAAGCAACTGGATCTGAAGGAACACCCCCCTAAATATTCTGTCAGGCCTTTAAGTTCAAGCTTGGATATGATTGATAAATGGCAATGTTATGGCAGAAAGCTTACAATCAACACACTTACATGAAGTTTGTTCTACGCATTCTTCAGCTACTTTATTTCTGAAACTGCCTTAAGCCTCCTTTAAATGGCATGGATTTTTTTCTTTTTTTCTTTTTTTTTTTTAATTCTAAAGCTTTAAGTAAATTTTACTTTTCAGACACACTTTCTGCTGGAGCAGCTCCAGTTGGGTAATGCTATAGGCAGGAAAGTCACAGAATGATGAGTAGATATGCAGAAATGAAACCCCGTTAATTACATCTGTATTCTAATTTTTTAAAAGTATTATTTTGCAATGAATAGAAAGTATTTTGTATACTAATAAATACAAAATAATTACATTTTATTTGCATCTATATAATGCAATTTTCTGTTAAAAACAGGCTTTGGCAAAGTGGCTGACCATAGTATTTCAGATTTTTCTTGACTTTTTCATATATATATGTGTGTGTGTGTGTATATATGAAGATTTAACAATAGGTACCAGTAAAAAGCCACCACCACACCAAACCCCTGATCTTAGCCGACATTATCTATTATCTCAGGTGACATTAACACCATGCAAAGCAAGCACTGAATATCCATTAGTTCTCACAAGGGAATCAATGCTACCCTCATTCCAGATTAAGGCAGGACTAATGGTCTCCCAACAGAACTAAAGTAGAATTCCCTCCTGCCTCTTCTCCAAGACAATTTTGTTAAAAGAGGATACTAAACTTCAGTAAGTTAACATTTCAAACAGAGAAGACCCTGTGCTTTAAATGGTATTAAGAGATGTGTAAATAATTTTCTCTCCTGCTAGCTGTGTTATCTGTGCACTATCTCTCTGACCTTGCTACAGAGATTATTAATTTCTTGGGTCTATAAAATCTGCAAGTCTCTTCTGGGTCCCTACAGTGGTTGTAAGGCTAGGTTCTGCAACTGCTCCCAATGCAGGGGCAGTACCTAGCCACTTCAATTGCTAGCTAGATCCAATCCCACACATTGAAATTCCAAGTTTCATAAAGCACAGCAATCTGCCACTTCCATTCAAAATTAATCTGGAGGGGAAAACAAACAAACCCCCACAAACAAACAAAAGAACATAAGCAAGACAGAACAGTATCTTCACAGACAGAGCAGCCACTCTTGAGGATTCACCTCTCTCCCAAACCAACAGCAATTCACTAGCTCACCTTCCCTCTTCCAACATAGTGCCCACACCATCACTTGTTGCATGTTATGTTGTGTATGTCTATTGAAGTTGACTAAAATTCTATTAAAAGGCTGAAAAGTTTACAATTATATCCTATTTTTTCAAACATTAACTGAATTTTCAGTTTTATTAGAAAACTGAATTCAAACCAGATTAAAATGAAAAGCTCATTTCTTAACCAAAACTCTCTTAGTTAGAATTAACCCATCATTTATAATGATTTCTGAAAAACAACAGCAGTCTGAAAAATCACACTGCCTGATAAACTTACTCTAAAGCTCTAGGTGTTGGTTTCTTAGATGAAGTGGTAAAAGTCATTCATTGCACAACCTTTCCTAATCATGTGGTGTAACAAAATTTCAGTAGCTTTCCTCAACCAGGGTAAATAGCATTTCCCGACCCCGAGTGGAGATGCGCACTGGCCCAAACACTCGGTGAGGTTATCGTGCAAACTCAGCACTGGTTGCTTGTCCTTGCCATCCCACCAGATCTGCCAAGCAGCTTGCATGTCAGTTTCTTAACTCATTTTAATCAAGGTTAGCTGCACTAAATTGAAGAACTTTAACTTGAGGTATGGTTTCACAAAATGCCCTGAGCCATCCTAAAAGCTCAACATAACTAGTAATACTTCCCTCTTTCTCATCTGGCTGTGTGGTCCTGTTGCTCATCATCATCCTCTTCCACAAATGTAACTCATAAGAGCAGCAAAAGACTACCCATTACCCTATTGCCAGAAATAAGAGTTTCTTTCACATCACCTGACCAACTGAGGACGCTCACAGATGGCTCCAAGTGCAAGAGTTGGCAGAGGGAAGCGGATGCATCACACAGGAGAAGGTAAAGAAGAAAGGTAAATGAAACCTTCCTCTTTCAGCAACAGTGACCCATTACAGGCTCAGCTGATGATAAGCTTTGGCTGACACGTGTTAAGGTGCAATCACACAATTAGCTGTCAGATCTGAAAAGCTGGTACCAAGACACAGCAAGCTGCAACCTCCTGAGCCAGCACAGTAGCAGCTGGAAGAGGACAAACAATTAAGACCTTCCTTCGGGTGTGGTTCAGTGGTGATTGCAGCAAACCACCCTAACAGCTTGCTGCCTCTGAGATGGGATATCCCACCCTCCAGTCCTCTGCCTCACACTCCTCCCTGCTGACAAAAGCACTTGTGTGACTTCTCAGACAGAGATAGGATTACATTGAGAACTAGTCTTTTGTTTTCCAAGGTTTGATTCCAACCAAACAGATTTCCAGACTCAGCTGACTGCAGGAGCATTACTGCCAGCACAAAGCAGAAAGGGACTGCAATGAAGCAAATTAACCTGCACGAGTGTCTGGCAAAACTTTATTTTGCACAATAAGTTTTCTGCAGATCTACTTCTTTCAACTAATATACCATAAACAGATGAATGGCAAGAGAAAGAGCATGGATGTTTATGCAGGACCACAGCAACAGAAACTTTGATCATCTTGAACTGATCCTGGAATCACATCTTTACACTGCAAGAGACAGAGTCCATCTAAATGCTGTGGGCTGTTTTGGTTTTTAAAAACAGGTTTTCACTAACTTGGCTGTACTAACTCAAAGCATTGCAGCTGTTTAAAAAATAATGACATCTTTCCCAGCATGAAATTACTGTCTCCATACAAAAGAATGTTCTTCTTTTGCAGGTTAAGAGCTGTTCTTACATTCTAAAAATACATGAAGCAGTGTAAATACCCTGTTATGAATACACTGTGCTGATGATTCAGGTTTTTAACACTTACTCCAAAAGCCCAGATTTGGAATAGCACTTCAGAACATTTTCTTCTGTCTGCTGTTCTTCCAAACCTTTCATTTAACAGACAGACAATCAAAACACTTGCAAGACTATGCTCTATCAGTGAAGAGTTTGGAAACCTGACTGGCAGATACAATACATGGTCCATGTTCCTCTAATTACAGCAGCAGTATGCATTAGTAAGGGCCAAGTATGAAAAATAGCCCAGGTCCTCTGCATGCTACAAGGAAATGATGCATCTGTTAAAGCCACAGAATAATGCCACAAACCGATTACAAGTTTAGTCTTGCCAGCCCAGCTAGGTATAACCTCATTTGAAAAGCATTAGTTCTCAGAATCTTAAAGTCTAGCATCTTGAAACTTCTTCCACAAGCCAACAGTTTTATTAATTAGATAAATAATGTACCCTGTATGGAGTATTGTGAGACTAATCACAATGGAAAAGGATTTAATGCGCTGTATAGACTTGAGTAGCAGGTTGTTAAAAATGTTATTTTTAAACCAAAATGTCCCTGTCAGAGGAGGTAATTGTAGTGTTTTTCTGCTAAGTGTGTCAAGCAGCAAGGAGGAGTATATTTTTGGTGTTGTAAATCCTTTAAAAGCTGGCAGATTGCCCTACCATAGTGCCTAAGCATGTATAACAAGGGAGGAGCAGTAGTCAGCTGACTTCAGGGTAGGAGAAAACCAAACTGAGGGAAAAACAAAGCAGAATTTTAAGCCCAACTATAATTCAACTGGTTTAATAAATAAATAAATAAAATTGCCTTTATAGATTTAAAGGGTAATGCTGAATACTTAATGATTTCTCTGCATAGTTTTCATCTTTGGTCTGTAACTATTTTCATCTGTGTATCCTAATGCATGAAAAAAATGGGAACATGGTCTGATTTTTTAAACTTCAATATTCGTTAACAAACAAGTATTTTAACATAGCTCATGCAATGTAAACTTTTTTTTCCTTCTTCATGAAGCTTGTGAAAGGCAGAGACCTTAAGGGTAGGGAGGGAAGCATGATAATGTAATTATGGTCTTATATAACTATCGTATCATGGTAAAACTTTGCAATACAAATTACATTACTTTAAACATCACTTTCTGTATTTAATCCCGTTCCTATGTTCAGTGCATTTAAAGTCACCGAATCATTTTGATTTACCCACTTTTAAAAGTATTACACCCATAAATTGTACCTAATGAAATGATATCTGTTCATTCAAATAATCTTATTTCAATTTCCAATTACTAGCTTCTGATTATGCCTTTCTGTGCTATTTTTGGTACTTGATTATTTTTACTCTCGTTTTCCATCTTTTTTTACTGTTTCCATTTTTCCCCTAAATCCTTTCAAGCAAGCGTGTTCATTTCCTAAGGATCTCAGTACCAAGGATGCTCTCCAGGTTCTCAATTACCTCCCTAGATCTCTTCTGCAGTTGCCAAATTTCTGAAGTGTCAAATACCACAATATACCATTAATATACAAACAACACAACCTACCTTTCCTCTAAATAGTTGACTTTGTTAGATGATTTTTGTACTTGATTTTTTTTTTCCCAAATCAGACTATCATCCTAAGACGGAAACTTGTGAGGATGTATTTGCCTCGTATGACTCCACATGCTTTAGAGAGACAGTTTCCAAGATACCATAACCAAAGAATAGATATATAATGATTAATTTTTCTCCCCAAATGGGATAAGCCAAGCAATAATTCTTTACTATGAACCATTTTATCTATCCCAGTAATAGTAATTTACTACTTGGATTTTTTTGCCACATACAAACAACATATCAGACACGATTTATATATTTAGTTTTCCAATCACTGACAAAAATACAGTGTATGCTCTGGCTGTTCTGACTCCTACAGAATTTCCCTAAGAAGACAGTAGTCATCTTGTTACTGAAAACTACTTCTGAGTTCTACTAGTTTTTAATCTACTCGATAAATACTTCTGTATGGCAGGGTGCTAGTTTGAATTCCAAATACTGTGGCATTTTGCTGAAAATTTAACAAGTCTCTTTTATGCAACAGAGTATCAAATTATGCAGATATGGTTTTGTGCAATTCTGATCAATGAAGGCAACAGCCAGCCCCTAAAGTTACAGGGTTAAACATTGTTCTGCACAGAAATAAAGTAGCTAGTATTAACTACTGTATTTGAGCACATGCCTCCTCCTCCCCCTTTTAAAAGTACTTGCAGAGTAGCATTCTTCAATACCCATCCTTGTTGGAAAGCTTGTACAAAGCTAGGAAAGTGCTGGTGGAAGTTGGCACTCCAAGGAGAGAGAGGCCATAGTGGAGTATCAGGCTCCAGTGTATACCTTCCTTGTATTCATCACACTTTCAGCAGCAATATGAGTTATATGCAACAGAGGTGAGAGATGATGTACTCATTACCATGCCTTTTAGATCACAGGTTATATATTTCAAAAATAAAAAGAACTGAAATTTACCCGATCAACTGAATTTTTGATCAGTTTTTCCTTTATTTTGTCAGAGTTTCCAATTTGATTCACCAACATAGTCACTTGAGTCTTTCTGTTCCTTAAATTTTGCCGAAGTAACATTTTTTTCACCATCTTTTTAGAAATGCACACTATTTCAGCACTTGTTAAAAAGGAGCATCAGTATACAAAAGATTTTGCAAGGAAAATCTAAGAATTCCTGAATTTAACCTATTTGGCCTTAATTTAAAATATTTATGGCTAACAAAAATAGTTGATAATTTTACATTCTTTAAGTAAATATGTTTTTCTTAAACTATGTAAACCAAGTATGTTCACAGCCTTGTTGTAGGGGGGAGAAGGGAACTGCATTGTCAGCAATAGTTTGGCAGTCTTCATTTAGCATCAAACCCTATTGTTAGAATATTTTATTTCTATTACATTAAAAAGTGTTATTCTGAACTCTCATAATTACAGATTAAAAGATACGAAGACAAAAAAGGACTTCCTGTATTAACTTCTGTGCCCAACTCCATTGCATGAAGTTACTTAGCTACCTTTCAGATCACTATATACTAGTGGTATTGTTTGTATGATGCCACTGATGTAAGCCCTGGAGAACGTTTACTCATTTAATTCTGGCATGCTGACAACAGCAAATACAGCTCTGATGAATTCTGAGAAATTTTGAAGGAGGAGAAAAACATCTTTAGCTCCAAAACCTTACAGGTCTTTGAGATTCACTGCAGTCAATGACACCTTCTCCAAAAGCAGCTGTGTGAATTGCTATGTCAACGAATAGACACCTAAACATAGAAAACTTCTCACTGTTACTAAGGAAATTAGTAAAAGGGAGATGGTACAGATTTAACATAAAAAAAAAAATCACATTTATAAAAAATATATATATTTAGAAAAGCAACAAATATTTTACTAGAGACTCTTCATACCTTAAGAGATCAGATAATGTCATTGGTTCTCTCAGCCAGAGCAATGCCATGTAACAGAATGAAAGGGTCATTGGCATTGTCATCCTGAGTTTCTCCTTTTGGTTCTTCTTTAAATACAAGCTACCATCTACTGATCCAGAGCACACAGAGGTGGTTTCTTGGGTTTATGTTTTGTTCTTGTTGGAACCACTGATCTGATTTTTTTTTTTTTGTAAATGTGGAGTTCTCAGAAGCTG
>JBAFWW010050063.1:0-17269 GCA_036873685.1 Agapornis canus
ATCATAGAATAGTTAGGGTTGGAAAGGACCTTAAGATCATCCAGTTCCACCCCCCTCTCCCATGGCTTGTGTGACTACAGCCTGATCTGGTGCAGACTATAGGAACTAAGGCAGGGGCACAGTCCTCATCTGAAAAAAGAGGATTTAATGAAGCGCTTCCATAGGGAACCAGGCAGACAGTTGTAGGAAGGGATAAAAAGCATCACACTGAAGGACAGCAAGAGGAAAAAATACTCCACAAGCTGTCAGTTTTTCTCATCTTCTGCTGATTACACTCCCATGTCATGTAGCCACACAGTATTCCGGGTTTGTAATTGCAGGATAAATCTCCTAACCCAGACGTGGGAGGATTGGACATGATGCTTCTGTAAAGAACATATTGGAGGTGGACAAACATGCACTGAAATTTCTTTTTCTGTCTATGCACGTACATGCTGTGTAGCATTTAAAGGTGACCAGACCCATCGATGTTTTACCTATAACAACCAGAATGTAGACACAAAAATACTCTTCAATAATAGTATAATAGTGAAAATAAATGTCATCCTTAACACTAAACCCTGCTTTCATCACTGTCATCTTGGTTACCTGCATCTTCAGGCATTTAAGTCATCCTGGAGGTTGCTAAGAGACTTGATGCATTTAAGATTTCCCTCAGCATAGTAGCCTTGACAAGCAGCCCAGGACCTACCTCAATGCACCAGCTCAAGCTAAAATCAGGTCTGAAAGGATATTGTACATCCAAATGCTTTGGGATGATTATGTGATGCTGTTCTTGCTGCTAAATTAATTTTACCAATAAAAGCACATGTACATCACAAAGGAGCAAGAAGATGCTGGTTTTCCTGCAGAAGGATTGTGAGCTTGGTCTCCAGTAATACGTGCCTGGATTACATTAAAATAAAGCCATTAATTTCAAAGGCTTTCCTGAACTGTAGTTTAGGCTTCTGACACTCTTGGCTAACCAGTTAATGAGCATGAATATGACAGATTTAAAGATAGGATTAAGTGGTGTATTTCTTGTGAGGTCCTCAGAACCACATAATTTGATGCTGCTTCCAGATCTGGTTCATGAACTACATTTTGATGCCAGCAAGATGACAATGAAACATGGGAACAGGTATCCTGCCCAGAAAATGGGGATTTTCCAGGCAAGATGTCAATCTAGGTTCATGCTTGTGGCACTCAAAGAATTTACTATTCAAATCTAAGTTATATTCCTTATACATGAAGAAATACTTAAAGGGTAAGGAATGTGTTGTCATAATGGGGTCCGAATGACAGATGGCAAAGAAGACACAAAGGTTTTACTATATATTTAGCACATATTTTCTCTAGTATGTATTTCTTCCTGTGTCCTCAATTTTGCCTCCCCCAAAGCAGGACTAAAGGTCCAGCACAGAGCAGAGGGAAGAAGGACACATCTGTGGTAGGGTGAATGCTGAGCACCAGCCCACGAGCTGCAATTCTCACGATCCCCAGGCTGAACTTTGTAAATAGCCTTGGCAAGGATTCTTGCCTGGAGAAAACAGGCTTGGAGAGCATATAAATAAATAAACAACCTTCCTGCCCTCCTCCTGCAGTCCCTCTCCTCCGATTGAACTCTGGGAGGACAGATGTGTCTGGTCCAGTGCAAACTAGCCATGGCATCTTTCTGTATTGGTGCTGAGAGAGGCAAACCATTTGCATCTCTTTATTACTGTCCCTTCTCTGGATAAGGGGGTAGAGTATGTAGTCAGTAGCTAAACAAAGAGGAGAAGATGGTCATTCTATGACATCTGATTTAAAGTCTCGGGAATCGGCTACGAAGCTTGGGTGTGAATGAGAATGTGGTCTCTTTGGAACTGAACAGCTTATCTTTTATTTTAGAGAAAACCAGTGATTTTTGTTGTGCTGAAATACCATGCACCCCAAATCTGTCCCTTGTATCTCCCTACTCCCTATTTATGCAACTAAATATGATGTAGTATGAACATTTTTTTTCCACTAAAATATTAGAGAAAGCTCTTCACTATGATCTCTGTAATTGCTGAGAATCACCCTGGAAAATCAGCAAGGTATTTTTATGCTGATAAACCTTAAAGCTGAACCTCGGGAAGCTCCATACTGTACAGGTACAGCACTCATCCAGCAGCCAGCGAGTATGTGGAGAACATCAAGTGCTTCTCAAGATCCTGAGTAATCATCACTGGGTGGTGATTCATTGGTCTAAGAGCAGCAGAGATGGCAAGAGGAGTCTCAGCACTTCCCAGAAGCCATTCCCAAGGAGGGTTAGGCCCATTGAGTATGTGCTACCCACTGTTGACTGTAGGGTATGTTGGGATGCTGCCTGGAAACGAAAGCCATGGAAAAAAACCATCCTCAAAGCTGTGTCCTGCATACAAACAGGAGTGCTCAGGCCCTCTGTCTGATGCCGATTTGCATTACAGAGGAAGCTGTATCATTCAGGGTAGAAAGAAAAGGCGAATCAGCCCTTTTTAATAAGCTGGTGAACCACCAACAAGCTGCCCACCTTTTATTTACTGTAAGGCTTGGAGCCTCTCTTGGCAGCATGATTGTGTATCTCTGCACAATGACAACATTGCTGCTCCTCACCAAGGACAAAGAAGGGAAGGCATTCACTGGCTGCTCTAGGAGAGCTGGCTGCAGCTATTCCTGAAACCATAGCTACATCTGCTTGTACCATCCAATCCCTGACGTTTCTCCCATAGGGTGAATATCCAGACATTGTCATTTCAGCACAAGAAGCTCGATGCATTTATTAATCAACCTTTTTGCTGAGTGGAAGTCTGGCTGGTCTCTCCTAGTGCAGCCTAAATCCCTCAGTCTGTTCCCATTACAAGAGTTGGACAAAAGAACGTTTTCTTCTACTCGTACAGAAATGGGAGGACTTGAATGCAGTTCTTTTTCCTGGGTCTTCTTTTGACTGACTGGGATTTTTCATGGCTGTATCAGAAAGTTGGACATTCCCTTTTGTTTCGGAAGCATTCCGTGATGGATCACATTTTAATTGGCGTTGAGCTTTACAGAGAAAGGGAGCACCACAGGAAGTTATTAGAATAACAACACTACGCATCTGCACAGGAATTAAAACTGCATATGTAGGGGGCATATTAATTGCTACCAAATGCTTTGGTTTTCTCCTCCTCAAAAAGCCCAGCTCAACAAAAGGGTGGGTTTTTTAATGTATATTTTCCTATCCTGTTCTTCCAGTCAAAATGCAAGTGATCTGTGGGATTTTACTCCTGTGTATAAAACTCGTACAACATGTTTCAAAGCATTTGCAAAAGGGATAAACACATTTGTTTTGACAAGGAGGATACTGATGGCTGCAGACAGATACGCTTATCCAAGGCTGTTGTTCCCACAGCAAAAATCTGAGCATGGTCTATGCACTGGTTCATGCCAAAGCTGGTCAGAATGTTTTCCCTTTTTGTCCTAAGAAGTTATAGATATGTTGTCACAGGGCTATAATTCTTATTGCTACTGAAAATAGGAGCAAGATGCAGATTGTGAATAGTTATTTTCTTTAGCTGGTTTTAGTTTTGTAAGTGAAAGGAAGGAAAGCAAATCTTGTTCACAGATACCCGTAAACAGTTTCAGCTGATTGAAACCCAATTTGTTTTCAAGAAAGGAAAAAGGTTGGAAATATTCTGGACTGCTCTTGTCACAATCTTGATAGAGGCAGTGAGCTGCTTCAGTGTCTTCCTTTCTTTTTGACTTTGATTTGTTCCAATACATTTCTCTGTTCCTCACTGATATTACTCCACTGCATGAGGCAGAGTGCACCAGAGGCTGTCCAGAAGTCTTCCTATTGAAGACGAAGAAAACTTCAGTTTCTCTTTGCTGATCCCAACTGGCTATGCAATCTGTTGCTTCCTTTCCATCCTGAGAATAGGGAATCCTGAAAATGACCTGCTTTACAAAGGACACAGGTGGATTACCTGGGCATCTGCAGAAACTCCAGCTATCAACAGCTGAAAACCAGCAGGTTTAGTTCTTCATGGGCATTTCATGTATCTAAATATTTGCTTGGCTTCACCCCGAGAGATAAGATCTGCATGCTCAGAGGTGACACTGGAACAGGGCCATGACAGAAGCCCTGAGAGGATGCAAAATGCCATGTGAAAAAGCACTTCTGTGCTAACAGAACTTTCCCATTTGGGTCTTATTTGCAAGGCTATTAATCTCCTATTTTCTCCTCAGCTTCATCAGTTTATTGAATAGACACACCTCCTTCTACCACACATCAGCCTCAAATACCTTATGCCCGTGTTGTGTAGAAGAAGAAGACAAGGAAACAAACACATTGGTTTATCTGCAATTACAGGGCAGCTCTTGAAAGGTGTAAAAGCCTACACATCCCTACTCGGCCTTTGGCTTTACTCCTAACTGGGCTTGGCTCAAATCTCTAGTGCACAGGTGGGTTCTCAGTGGAATAAACAGCACCCTGGGAAGGTCAAGTGCTTGTTGAGAAATCCAGGCACAAGCTGCTCCATGTCCTGGTCTTTCTCTCCCATCTCGCACATCTGTGACTTTGGCATCAGGCCTAGAGGAAGGACACACAGCTGAAACAAAGACATCCAAGCCAAGGAGGCAGGCAAGAAAAACTCCTGTCAGATGGGATGCAGATGAAGACTGCACAGAGAAAAAGCCAAGACCTGGAACTCTTCAAATGCAAAAGCCATTGCAAAAGATGCACTCAACTGACTGGTGGTGCATTGCTTCTCCCTGTGTTCCAAGTGACAGCCCCTTTTCTTTCAAGCCAAAATGACAATGGGTTTCCTAAGTGGCATGTTTGGCACCTTGCAGTTTTACAGGATCACTGGTTTTCCATGTGTGTTGGCCCAACAGCCAAGCATGGTATTGTCAGGGAAGCTTTGTTGCTTGGGCAAATACTCTGGGGAAGAATCCTGCCCTCTTAAGTGTGCTTCCAGGCATTACCTCATAGCAATTGTTTCTAAATCTCCAGTGTTTTCACTGCTCAAAAGGGTTTGCTTTTATTTGAGAGAATGAAAAGAAGTGACAGTAGATGATGGCTGCATCGGGCTGTGTTTGCTGGACACTGTTCAGTGCTGCTACTGAATTGCTCTGGCTGGAGGGAAAATAGGCAAGTGGGCATCCCTCCTTCTGGACTCTAAATATTGCCATCAGATGTCTGGTTCGGGATGGCCAGGGAATTTCAGATGC
Source organism: Agapornis canus (assembly GCA_036873685.1). Taxonomy (NCBI): domain Eukaryota; kingdom Metazoa; phylum Chordata; class Aves; order Psittaciformes; family Psittacidae; genus Agapornis; species Agapornis canus. Next base: position 5,191 of record JBAFWW010050063.1, read on the forward strand.
CAAGTTTGATGATGGGAAACGCTGATTCATCAAAGCACAACCCATTCATGGAAATGGGATGGTTTCATGAGCCTGACCTTACTGAGTGAAATAGGGAAGCTTTCCCTGTGGGGTGGAAACACATGTGGCTAGTCTGAATGGAGACTGGGAACTGAGAAGACTCAGTGGAATAAGAAGCCAAGTGATGAACCTGTCTAGACCAGCCCAGGTGGACTGGAAGTAGGGTTTTGGTCCATCCTTATAGAGGACCATGGTGTTCAGAGCTGCAGAACTGGAGTTGGGTGCTTAGGAAACAGAATGGGGACATTTTCACCTGGGATTTTGGTTTGAATTTGGGTATATCATGGATCTAAGTAAGCCTTGCTTTAATGCTCCAGTGGTGATATACAGAGGAGATAAAGCCATACATACTAAAGCCATACAGTAAAGCTACATATAAAACCTCATCAATCATACCTGGAGATATCACAGAACTCTTAGACAACCTAGGTTGGAAGGCATCTCTGGAGTCCATCTGATGATGATCCTATAAAAGCAGGGAATATCTATTTAACTTATTCTTATCCAGTTAATGGTGCTTATTCTCTGCTTTTAATAGTTGTTAGTCATTCCATACTCTGCTGCTTGATGCTACTTGAGAGCCATTTTAAGCCTCTAAAGGTGAATCCTCCCCCCAGAACTTGGCTGCAGAAGACCTTGTAGTATTTATTTGTCATGATTTTTTGCTTTCAAGTATTATGATTTTATTATGAGCAGATGTAACTGGTGGGTTTGCTTTTGAAGAATGGTCTGACACTTGAAATTCCATGTGGCAGTGAACAGGATGTGTGTATGAACAGAAGTGGTTTGTGAACTACTTCTCAAAGCTGAATGAGATCTGCAGGGTACAAATGGACCAGCTCTCTTACAATATTACAAGATGTTCTTTCTGCACTAGTGGCAGATCTGTATTTACTTTGGGAAGGCTGATTATCCTCTGTCATAATATAATTTCAGGAAGATCTGGCGTGCATCAAACATAGTTATAATCTGTCTCTTCCCAGACATCAAATGGTATTTTGAAGTGTTATTCTTTAGGGTGATTCTTTCCTGAGATGAAATATCAGTCAGCAGGAAGACCAGCTCTTTCTAAGGTTAGAGTATAAGGTCCAAGCTTAGAACTAAATGATGTGTGCATGAGGGGTGGGAGAACCTAGCACAGGGTTCAGGCACAAGGGCTCCTGTGGAGGAACAGGGATGGAGGAGCTTTGGCATCCTCCAGTGAAAAGGCTTCTGGGTAGGCTGGAAGCCCATGAGCTATCTCAGCCCTTGCCCTGCTGCCATACACTGAAGGAGATGCCAAGCCCATTAACATATTTAGAGCCAAAGGATAATCAGAAAAGAAAACAAAAAGGGGAATGTGAATGTTCAGAGCACTTTGTCATGCAGCGGGCCTAGTGCCAATGCTTCCCCTCCACACTGCAGTGCACATGCCTCCTGTACCCCTCTCCCAGCCCCACAACACCCACCCCTGCTTCAGGACTACAAAGCCATCCCAGGGGAAAAACCAACACCACTCCAGAGCAACAGAACCAAACAAAAGCCCCCCTTACAACAATAGTCTGTCAGGCGTGATTTACTGTGCCTGCATCCACTGGGCAAGCTTCATTGAGCAATCTCAATCCGCCGGGTTCCCACACTGGTTTGCTTCCCTGCAACTCAACGGGACACAAAGACACAAGTAGATGGGCAGTAAATAAAGCTGATGTCTTTTGTGTCATTGTGTGGGGGCCTTTCTCCGGGGGAAGCAGGATAAATCAAGTGTGAAATGTGATATGAAATCAATTTCTTCTCTTGGGGGGGTGGGTTTGGAGGGAGGAGGTGGATTTTGTCATGTCTCAAGCATACCCAGCAATACAGTTCTCATCAGTTTGTAGAGCTGGTTAAGGAAATCCAGGCTTCCCTCATGGACTTGCCCAAGTTCCTACTTTAATGTGTTTGAAGGTATCTCTAAGTATGTGGAATTGGCGTTCCTCTTGATCTGCCTTGGTATATATGAGATAATAGCCATTCTTTTGCAGTATGGTCCCCAAGGTCAGATGTGTATATCTGAGGGTAAGGAGCAGCCTCCTCTTTCCCATGCTGCAGCCTAGCTCAGTTTCTTGCACACCTTTCTGCCTTTGGCACTTGCTGTGTTACCACCTCCCTACTCCATCACTCTCAGAATGGTCCAGCCTGGACTACCAAAAAGGGTTTTGGTTAGAAACAAACACAGTGCCCTGTGCAGTGTGTCCTCACTTCAGATAAATGTGCACAGCACTGTGGGTGCCAGAAGAGAGCAGACACTTGTCAGTGTCTGAAGATGTGGCCTCCAAGTGTGGTTGTTTTCACTGTATGGATGCTTTTTATTCAAGCTGCTTCTGATGGGAAGTGTGGGGTTTCTGCAGCTATGCAAAACTGATAAGGAGCAGGAAATCAAATGCGATACCTTGGAATGATAGAGAAAAGGAAGAGCAATACTTATGTATTGTGTCTGTAGATGAGGTGTTGCAGGAATAAACTGCCAAACAATATCATAAATTAGATACTACCAAACACCATTTCCCCACTAGAATCTCCCACAGTACTCCACCTCCCTGGACATGCTGCAATAATTGTGTCCACTGCTTATAATTGAGATGTTGGAGGTCTTAAAATCAATTTGCTGCTGTAGGAGTTACCTGTTTTCTCCTGTAAAGGTGTGAATTTTCTGCTCCTTTCTATCCTCAGTTTCCCCTGACTTACACCATGGTCCAGGTTCATTTCTCCATCACTGTCAGCCTCAGCCTTTCCACGGTTACATCTTTCCTGTTTGCCTGCCTCTCAACCCCCCAGATTTTATCTCCACATGTCTGTGCTAAGCCCATGTGCCCCTGCACAGTAAACAGCCATGGATGATCCTTTCCAGAGAGTGCTGTGTTTCACCAATAGCTCTTACCTTTTCTACTGTGGGAAGTTTGGAGGCAGGGTTATTGCAGCCAGGTTGAGGGCACTACACCTGCGCTGGGTTCTACTGCTCAGGAAATAGAAAGCAGCTTTTAAGCTGTAATTGAGTGGGTTGTTGGGCAGCTGCTTTGCATCAGTGACACTGCAAAACAGGCAGAGCACCCACAGGCTAGCAGAGGGCAGGGTGGGCTCACTGCAACAAGAAACATCCACCTAGGAGCATCAGCCCATACCAATTACATCTGACTAGTGCTATGCTTGTCTGTCCCTTCCTATGGGCTGCACACTTGGACACCTTTCTTTTTACATAGCAGAGGTAGCCAATCTCACCATAAAGTTCTATTTTGAGATGAATCCCAAAGTATAATATTGCAGAGGCTGGGTCCTTCTGTTGTATTTCTTTCCTTGTTTAGCATCACACCCTGGGTGGGTTGATGGAGATGCTACAGCGTAACTGTTAAATGTTAACTGTCACATCTCCTCATCTGGTTAGGATGCTTTGATTTGAAAATTGCAATATGAAATAGAAATGCACCACATCAACCCTGAAAAAGCAGAATTTATTTAGAAAAGTATTATTAGAGAAGCCTAATTTAAAAGGGTAGATTTTGATTAGATATTAGGAACAAATTATAGCCCAGAGAAGCTGTGGTTGCCCCATCCCTGGCAGTGTTCAAGATCAATCTGGACAGGGCTTGGAGCAACCTGCTCTAGTGGAAGATGTCCCTTCCCATGGTATGGGTTGGAACGGGATGAGCCTTAAGGTCATTTCCAATACAAACCAGTCTGTGGTTGGGTTCTCCTATAGGACACTATCTCCCTGCGTTTGTGTTAGACTGATCTATTTAAACAGTCATTTCCTTGCAAACCTTGGGACACCTGCAGCTGCAGTGTGGTTACTGACAGCAGTGTCCACAGTAGGTGAGACTGTGGTTCCTCCAGGGAATTGCACAGGGTGTTAGATTGCTTCTGCGAGCTGCCCCAGCCTGATAAAGGCAGTTGTTTCTGTGCTCAGCACATTGTTCGCTCCCTTAACAGATGGAACAGATTAGCTGGGCCCTGAAATGTTGTTAAATAAAATAGACAAAAAGAAAATACAATTATTGCTGAAGTGAAAACATACTGCATGGGATTATTAAAAGACCAAGATGTTTTACATTTTAAGGATGTCCTTTGGGTTTTTTTCCATCCTTCATGCACCAAAACCTTGTAGGGGTAGCGTTAAACTTTTCCATCTCATCTCGGAGAGCTTTCACACTGCAGAGCTATGTCATTGCCATGAGGAATGGGGCTGCCCTCTCTCCTCCTAGGCTGAGCACTAAGGGCTGGTGGTGGGATTTCCAGTGGTCCAAGTCAAGGCTCATTCCTCTTTCTCTGAGCACAGGTTTCTTCTGCTACTTCTCCCCTGTGTCCAGGTGGAGTGAACACCTATAGGCAGGAGCTTTCCTGTCTGCAAGGGGAGTTCTCTGACTAGGAATCCTCACTAGACCTCATCCACACCGGGTTGTACACCATGGGCAATGCCTTTGGCCTCCTAAATTCTCCAACAAGTTTGTGCTCTCTGATAACCTCAATCTAACAGTCATTACTGAATTCCATTAACACTAGCAAAGGTTAAAGTGGCCTGCAAACCTTCTTGATCTAACAATGATCAGTGGGGTTGGACTTGTTTTCTAAGTGCAAGGGTATAGGCAACAAGATGGAAGGTAGAGATGGATAACATGAGGGATGGAGTGAATATTGCTATAGAAAATACAACTGGGTTTAAAATAACATGGGTGATTCCTTAATGATTCCTCTGCTCATAGAGTTAGGTAGCACTGGGTTAATGAGTTTATTTGAGCATGTGCTTAATGGCTTTGCTGAATCTGGCTGCAGGAATGCAGTGCCTTGCAGACATTTTCAGGTGTGTGAGGATAATAAATCACTTTTTAAATGGCCTTAGAAGGGGAGTTTTGAATTAAGCTGCACCCATTAATGTTCGAGGTCTCTCCTGAGCATCACTCGATCTCGTTAATGTTCCTCAACCTAAATCAGCTCATTAATGATGTATGAAATATATATTCAGCTCCTTGAAACGGTTCCTTTCCATTTGGCTTTAGTGGCTGGGGGGATCCTGGTGATTGGTGACTGATGACAGAACTTCTCCCTAGAAATCCAGACTGGCTTTTCACCATGCCATCGCTCCCTGATGTCCAGCCACTGGAAACAAGCCCAGGGAGAGAGCTTGCAGGAGATGTTCAGCACAACACATCTGTACTGCAGAGCTGCTGCCATGGGCACAGCTGGGGAAGGGAGGAGCGTAGCCAGTGAGTACTTTACTAATTAATTTGAAAGTACACTTATTAGACAGCAATTGGTCAACACAAAGCAATCAACAGCAGGTCCCCATTTCAAATAGATTTTCTTTCAGCCACATGGAAAATTCCATCCACGTTAATGTAGAAAAGTCACTCAAGCTGTATTATAGAAAACTGCAGGAATTAGTGGAACCCCCCCTCAAAAGCGTGCTCTGTGAAGGTGTTTTGCCAGCAGAAGAGTGGGAATGTTTGCTGAAGGCTTACCAAAAGAATCCTGAGATGATGTAAACATCTTTACAATAGAACACACCATAGAGCCCAACTGATTTTTAGAAGGTGAATTGCATTTCTTCAAAAGAACCAGGATTAACAGAATGCTGATGGGGTCTCCAGGCTGGTTTTTCATGTCATGGTACGGGGAGAATGCAGGTGTGTGCATAAACATAAATATTTGTTTAAAGCTTTGGCATTTTCTGTTCTAAGCAAAAAAAGTGAGAGTCTGGGGCACGTTCAAGCTGCTGCTTTTTTAATGTGCAGGAATACTTCTTCAGTGGAAAACTTTTCAGAAAGCTAAATATTAGGGCATGCATTATGGAATGTGTTTGCCATGGCACAGATAACAACCAGCAGTATGAAACTGCTGACCAATAATTTGCATTTTAAAAAGGCTGTGCAGATGCATGAAGGAGGAGTCCGGTGAAACTGAATAGTGCTACTTTTGATGACAACTTTCTTCCCTTTGAAAAACAGCTTCTTGCAGCAGATGGGAGTTAAAATGGTGAATTGAGTGGAGTTTTGTTTCATGATGTTGTAACGACACAGGAAATTTGCCCCAGGCTTTGCTGTGCTGAACCAGGGCATCCATCCACATGGGAAGTCTGAAGGTAGCGCAGCCCTGCTGTGACCATTCCCACTGGGGACCCTGGCAATGGTCCCATCAGTTGTCCACATGTGTCCTCCAGGGTGCAGGGACACCAGCCATCTCTGGTGTTAATGCAGGACTGTGCCCTTGTCCTGCAAAGCATCAGCTTCTGGAGAAGCCAGCATCACCACAGCCAAGGGCCTGCACCTATTTTACCTTATTGCAATCACATCACACCAGATCAGATGTTAATAGCCCTGTAGACTCTTTCTAAACACAGGTTTCAGTGCATTGGCTTCCTAAATTCATGTGAAACCAAGCTGAAATCTTAATGAAGTTTTCTTGTTGCTTAAATGACCTTCCACAAGCTTTGACTGTAAAATCCTCTCTTAACTCCAACACTAAATGTGATGACCATTGGCTGGGAGATTGGGCCTCATCCTTGCATTGGCTTCAAACCAGTACTTAAAGATGGTGAACTAGTTAACACAGTAACAGGCTGGATTTAAATGTTGACTCTGCCACAGTCACCCCAGGTAATTTTATCAAGTCTCTTAATTCATCAGTATCTCGGGTCCTGCAATGGGAATTCAGGGAGAAAAGCATTTTCCTACATCACATGAAGTGTTCAAGTGCTTTGCAAAGAGGCCTCTATGATGTACTTAGGGATTTCCTATATGGAAGCTTAAACACCTAAAATCCTGTCAGAACCCCTCAAAACGTTCCAGTCCAATAAAGTTCAAATGGGGAATAACACATTTGTTAAAACAGGCAGAATTTTATATGAAGAGGATGACATGGCCAAGAGACCATATGTACCTCAAAAGAAAATGAAGACAAGATGATCCAGCCAATGTAAACTGCATTGGCGTGGTCAGTGTTTTTAAGATTTTAGAGACACTTGGAATGAAAGAGGGGAAAAAAGCCAGGGCCAAGGCTCAGGCATTGCACAGCCTGTGTACACTCCAGGAGGAAACTTGGGTTATGAGCAAATATTTTAGTACAAATCAAATGCCTTCCAGGGATAAGCAGCTGGGAAGGCGGGAAGAAATTAATATTGGAAGCTTTAGGACTTCCCAGAACCGTTCTCTACCTCCTTGACTGAGGGCATTAACTTTTATTTTATTAACTTTTTAATGCCCTTCTCCCATCCCGGGTGCTCTCCCCCGAATTGCTTCTCCCTTCCTCCAAATGGGCTGCCCTGGGGATGTTGCTCTTCTTAGGTTTTAAGTAGCAGCTGGCTGTGATTAAGTGGATTGGGAGGATCAGTGCTTGATTAACTTTCGGCTGCTATTGGTTTGCCCAGGTTCCTGCAAGGGAATTAATCTCCTGGTTCGGCACAACGTTGGGCTCTAATGGATACCAGACATTTCAAGGCCACCCAGAGCATGCAGTGCTGAAATCCTTGGTTTAAAATGCTCAGGCTTCATGTTCCTGTCCTGCTGAGGGGAAAAGTCATATGGGTATTGATGGGGACTTTTCTACTCTGTTTGCTTAGGTGTTTGTAAGCTTCCCACTAGTTTCTGTCCAGCTCTGCATCTTGCTTTCTATTATTCTCTTATTGCCCTTTGTTGTTGTATGCAGATAAACACGTTTTTCCTAAGCAGAAGAGATCTCTGTGTAAAGCCAGCGTATAAGTGTTGTGCTGTATGAAACGTTCTTTATTAACCAACCTGGATGAGCAGGCTTTCCTGAAGAGGGGTCTCAGAGCAGAGCCATTTGGCTGGCTCCTTGGCGAGGCCTTTGGAAAGCAAGAGGTAGGGTCTTCAGGAGGGAAAACCATGAGGATCATGGCCTTGATTTGCTGCAAGGACAGGAAAGCTTGCTGATCCTCAGCAGAACAGTTATGCTTGCTGGCCAAAAGCTAAGTATATGTGTCCCCAAGTGGCCAGGCTTGGACAGGTTTTATAATGTCCTTTTCCTTCTTGAAACTGAACCACAGAAAGGTGCAGGGAAGCTGAGATGCTCACCAAGTAAAACAAAATGCTCCTATGAACATGAACCATTAAGTGATCAAGAGTAACTTTAATATCGCTACCACTTCCTGCTCCAGTGCAATCCTTTAACAATCTAAACAAATCAATGCTAGCATCAGTAATTGAGCAGAAGCAGCAGCTTTCCCAAGGAACTTCTGGCTAATTTAAAGTGTAAGGTAAAAATAGTAAGAATTAGAAAGTATAAATGGAAGCTTGGCTGTACTTGTGCACTAAATTATGCCTTGATGGAAATGAATAAAGCTCAAATGAAGTCCACAGGCATCTCCTAATTATATCGCAAGGTTTTATTCCACTTAATGTTTTCTGAAAGACTTCTGATTTCTTTTTATTATTCTCCATGGAAGTATAATGTATTGGTTAACCAGGAGAAAGGAAGCAAAAAAGATGAAACTCTTGATCCCCCTCGCTCTACATGTTTGTTGGGATGGATCAGTTGTGAAGTTTAAACAGGGTATGGAAATTCACTGCTTGCAATAGGGCTAAAAAGAAAGAGCATGGATGATTTAACAATTTACATAACCTGAGAGGCTCAGCTGCAAATTGAATGAATGGGCCTCTTTGTTTCTCTAAACTGAAATAAAGAGAGGGGGAGAACAACAACAGAAAAAGTTTCTTATATAATTGTCTCTGTGACTGGCACGATAGGAAGTTTTATGTCTGTTGGTGGAATTAAGACCGGGACATATTAGAAAACACAAAGCAGCAAAGGGGCAGTTAAGCAATTGTACACGTCAACTAATAGAGAGTGACAGACCCCGGCTTGCTGCACAAGTCCATGCTAGGCTTTGCATTATTGTCCTGATTAGATTGGGCTCCTATTTCGAGCAGCCAGCCTCTGAGGAGTTTGACCGCATCCCCACCAGCATCAAAGCAAGTATGTCCCTGCAGCTTCTGCACTCGTAAAGCTGAAGATCCTGACAGTTTAAAACCAATGTGTTGGTGTTAGAAGGTGCACAGTCTCCTTTAGGAATGGGCTTGGTGTTCTACTGCCAGAGACTGAACAAATCACTGTAGAAGCCAAGGGGTTAAATCATTTGGCCTGTGCAAGCGTCACAAGCTCAGCTCCATTAACACCATTCTCCCTCTGGCCTTGACATGCACAAATCTCTGAATGTGGAAGCATTTTGCTGTCTTATGTGGGCACGCATGCTATCGAGTGCAAATTCCTCCAACAAAAGCCAGGCAAACCCACAGCTGCATTAGAAGCCACAGCTACCCACTGGCCTCCAAATATTTACCATTTTAGGATGCCATTTACCTGCTGCCTGGATCCATAGCCTTTAATTTTTAAGGTCTGTTAATCCAGCACGTTTTCACCAGCCTGGAAGTCACATTCAAATAAACAGCTGGAAATGGAAGTTGGGAGGGAAAGGCCATGCTCACCAGAGTTCAAACCTCTGGCAAACATCTTGCTACAGCCCTGTGTGCAAGAGCAACTGGTGGCATATGGTGCATGTCTCCTCTCTAAAGCTGGTTCAAGAGTTAAAAACAAACTTCACCTTTTGGAATGTAACCAGCAGATGAAAACAAACTGACCTCTTTCTGTCGTTGTATATTTTAACCCAGTGTCTGTTGTAATGTCCTGCTTTGCGGCTTTTGAGGATAAATTCCTCAACTTGCCACCTCCCTCTGAGCAGAATCGGTCCAAGTTAACAGTTTCTCCATCAATCATAGCCAGAACATGTTGTTGCCAGTTCCTGGACCCTTGCTCTCTGCTTGCTGCCCCATTCATTGCACCAAATGCTTTGGAGACTGTTGGCTTTCCATGTCAGACACTGTTAGCATTATCAAATGGTGGCCCCTCATGTGCTTAGAACTTGGGATTTTGCTTTTTCTTTTCAGAATGGGCCTTCATCATGGAATGAAAGGAATCTTGGTAAATGGTCATGGCTTAATGAACACTACCAGGTAAGCATCACTTCTTACAGAGTAGATCTTGACCATGTAACTTTGCAATGTGTATTAGTGGAGCTCACACAATTTATCCATGCTGCCTTTGGAGCCTGCATCGATGCTATGTGTTTATTTTTAAGTACAAATGAACACTCCGATGTGACACCTGTGTAAGTGATTTCACCACAATGAGATCTTCAGTTATAAACCCCCTCATGTTTCTAAATGGCATAAATGGTTACTGTGTGATAAAATCTACGGTCCATCAGATAAACCTGTTGTCACTGAGTGCTCCCTCTTCTGCTTCATAAGAGACATGAATAGACAATAGATCTGGCAGTGATGAGAGAAAACATTTCTCTAACATGCCTGGGCAGGGTGGCATCATTGGGAACAGCTCTAGTTGTGTGGGAATAACATTATAAATTGCTTTCCTTCCTGCACTATGTAATGCAGGCTGGTTTAGTATGCAGAGGCAGCTTGGTTAAGTTTCTTGGCCATTAACAAAGCTTCAGTGTTTAGTTCAGCTTGACTGCCATCTTCTTCTGGGGTATCTACCAGCTCCATCCCATGCTGTAATCTATGTCTAGGAGTGGACATTGCGAAGCAGAAAGGCCACCCATGTACTTGGACATGCTCTTTCCCTGACTCCCTATGAGACTTGTGAAAGGCAGGGAACTCAAATTGTGTCTTCTCCAACACCCCTGTGTAGGATGCTTTATAGCGTAGTTAAAGTGAGCCTGGGTGAGAAAGCTTCTCCTTCGCTGCCTGCCTCTGTGCTCTGTGTCACAAAGTGCCTCCATGTCACCTCCTCTCATCCCTGTGCTCTTTATCCCTTCTTCATCCATGTCTATGCAGCAGGTTTCTCCTAGGGACTTCATATAGAACAGGCAACTAAAAAAGTTTCCATCATAACATCAAGTAGTAAATTCAGCGTTGGAATCAGGCCTTTGTGTTTTCACAGAGGGAAACTCTTCTTGCCCAGCTGATCTTGTGCCATGAAAATCTCAGACAGGCTTAGCAGAGATGTGGGCAACAATTATATCCTCTTTCTAGCTGAGCTTGGCAATCACACTTAGAGAAAACATCTGTAGCAGAGCCTGAGCTTGTCATGCTCATTAAAGAAGTGAAATAGAGAGAACCAAAGCCTTTTCCTAGCTATAAATATCCATCCAATGCCTTGATAATGTTTGTGCAGCTACCTTTGATATATTCCACAGCTCTTCTCAAAAAAAGTTGTTTATCCTTTAAATAATAATAATTATAAAAAGGCAGCAAGAATTTAAAGGAATCTGAGCAAACAGAAAGGTTTGATGCTGCAACAGAGATTTCCCCCTTTGCGCTACAAAGCAACAAATAGAAGAATGAAAAGAGACAAGGTTTTTTATAATTGCCAGGAAAAAAAGTCACCTTTCAGTTCCTGGAAAGGAACTTGAAGGTTTGCATTGAGGATACAACCTTGCCAGATCCCTTCTGTAGGAATCAAAGCTGTTATTTTTGTCTTTGAGTCTTCCTTGCCTTTTTTAAGCCCAGTTTACTTAGGAAATGCTCATACTCCGAGGGTGTGTGTCTGCATGCAGGTGAAGCCACTTACCTACAAAAGCTTTTTCAGCTTTCTCTATGTTTTTGTTTAGGTGTGGAAGTCTCAGATATTAAAGTTGTATAGAAATGTACAAATTAAAGCTCTCTATAAATGAACAAATTAAAGCTTGATAGAAATGAGCAAATAGCCAGGGTGCCCAAATGCATGGCAGCACTAGGACCAAGGGCAGTGGGAGCTCAGCCTCAGTATTAGGCTCCAGACTTCACACAGAAAACCAGATTTTGTAAACTGAAAATATAGCAGTGATTTAATGAATAACTGAAGGTTCTGTCATTGTAACATTGATATAAGCAGAATGTTCCCCTACCCATAAGGAGCATCACTAGTCTTTGAGTCTATAAAATGTAGAGAAAAACAAAAAGCCTGTATTCAAACACACCTGTGCCTATGAATGCTGGTCACTTTATCATAGAATAGTTAGGGTTGGACAGGACCTTAAGATGATCCAGTTCCAACCCCC
>JBAFWW010050064.1:24491-36764 GCA_036873685.1 Agapornis canus
CATTCCCCTTGGCCTGTCCCTACAGGCCCTTGTCCAAAGCCCCTCTTCAGGTTTCCTGCAACCCCTTTAGGCACTGGAGCTGCTCTCAGGTCTCCCCTTAAGGAGCCTTTTCTTCCCCAGGCTGATGATCTTCCCCCTACAGCCTATGTCTCTTTGGAAGAACAGGACTGTTAATTTGCTCTCTCACATGCCTGGATGTAATACAGCTCTCTAACCTTTGAACATCTTGCTGCTTGCATGGCATACCTGTGTCTTACTTACTGCTCATCAAATTATGTGGGGAACTCGGAGCCCTGCTAAGATGCTTTAAATATACCCGCATCCAAAATACACTCCTGCAATCCAGGCAGCACAAAATCATTATCCCAGCCTCATCTGCATAATAGGAGCCCTTCTCCCAGCCTCAGAACGCAGCACTGAAATAGCCAAGCATAAAGGAGATGGAGAATTTTCCTCAGGTGGCATCTCGTAAATCATCACTTTCTAATTTATGGATTATTTATTTTCCTCCGGATCTCCATCTACTTATTTATTTATTGCTTTCCAGAATAGAGAGTAATTAACATCATCCCCTCTGCACACAGAAAAAAAGTATATATGATGCCTGAGCACGTCATTCAAGTCCTCATCATTATGAGCTTGTGTGGATGGGGACAGGTCTGGAGCAAGAAGAGGTTTTGGCCAAGGACTTCCAGGTGCTGGACACAGCTCCGTCCTCTCCTCCGTACGTCCTGGGTGACCTTGGGTAAATGCTCTGAGCTTTCAAGATGGTTTGAATGCCATTGACTTTCAGTGGGACGTACTCCTCAGTCTGGGCAATGGGGCAAATGGCTGGTTTAGAGGTCTTTCCCTTTTGTCTCTCTGTGGCTTCACCTGAGGCTGTGTGAGGCTGCTGTGGTTTGTGTGCTAGTCAAGGCATAGGCTGTTCTTCTCACTGCATGCCTATAAGATGCTCAGGATGGCAGGTTTTCCATTAGGACCAGGAAGTTTTGCCACACACGTAGAAGCAGGAGATCTGGAAGCTTCAGAGTTCCACAGCTGGAAATGAAAGCTGGTATTTTCTCAACCTCCTGGTGGCTTTCAGTGCCTCTGCCCTATGGGTGTCCAAGCTGAGCAAAGTTAAAGTGACCTGATTTAAAGAGAGTGGTTTTGTGTAAAGCTGAATGCCAAAAGAAATCACTACTGGTGATGGAAAACGTGCGCCAAAGCTTTTGACTTGCAAATCTCCAGCTCCATTCTGGCTCAGGCGAGCAGGCACTGGGAGTTGTTCCTGTCTGACAGTTGCATTCGTGGCATCTGGAAAATGAGCTGCTAAGTTTCAGCTTAATTTCTTGTGAATACATTACTAAAAAGCCATTCAGTGCATACATCCTGGTACCTACCAACGCCTATGAATCATCAGGGATGCGTTTGTACAAATGGTGCTACCACAAGAAACAAATGGTAGTGATTGCATCATTCTATCCTCCGCATAGAAATCAGACACTAAATCATAAGAGCCATTTTGTTTCTGGAGGCCAGGAGCATAGAAGGGGAAGAGGATGGCCCAAATTTGGGAATCCAGAGCTAGAGAGGTTTCTGTAGCCTATGAGCTGTTCCTGCAGTAGAGCTGAGAGATGCTTTTGGGACTAATAGAGGCGATGGCCTCAAGGGAAGGCAAGGAGGGCAAACTAATTACAGTGTCAAAGTTAAACTGGAAGGAGAGCGAGTGGAGTCAGAGCCAACTGTGAGCCCAATGAACCTCTCTAATGCAGGAATTCTGCAGCAATTAGGAGGACTGTGCCCTGATAAAGGTTACCCTGTTATTGCTACCACTGAGTGACTTTTTCCCCTAAACCCATATCTATATTGTTTGTCAGGAATGAACTTTATCAAGATTATGCTGTCAGAACTCATCACCAGAGTGATGACCACACACATGGTGTGTAGTAAGTGTTGGGTGCTCAGCACTTGCTGGCCCTAAGGCTTTATAGGAATCAAGGATATAGAAATAATAGGAGCCTCCAAAGGATTCACACATTAAAGTGGTTATACAGGGTGGAGGAAGTGATAGTATCTGGGGGACACTTTTTACTAACCATTTTGTAATCACAATACATGCAATTACAGTCTGACAAGACATTGCCAACGTGAACAACATCTGGAAGCATACTGGGGTCTTCAAAATGAGTCCAGTTTCATTTCCATTAGTATTTGCTTCTGCTGAGAGTGGCAGTAAACTGTAGTTAATAAAGAAAAGCCAGCTTTTATGGGCTAGGAAGACAGTAAATATATGCAAAATGGTTTGTTGAATCTAGCAGTGGGGTGCCATAAGAGGCTTCATAAAGCAAAGATCGAGTTTAGCATCATTCTTCTAGGGCTGGGAGTGATGCAGAATGAAACTCTCCTGACTCTACTGACTGGCCTGGTTCAGATAGTGCATACACAGTCAGTGCTTCTTCCCCTGCAGTTTCTGTTAATCACTGTTAATGCCAGTCATCAGAACGCTCATCATTTGAAACAAGAAGCTGCAGATATTAAGATGGAGATTCAGAATGAGATTAATAGCACAGATCTCCCCAGGGGCAGGAAGAAGGTCTGGGTGCCACTGATGCTGCCTGGTACAGCATGAGGCTGTTTGCCTTCCTCACCCTTACTGTGATAGGAGCTACTCTGATCTGGCACAGAGAAGGAGGCAGGAAGCTTGAGAGACCTTCAAATGGGCACAGGGACACAGGGATGGATGTGGCCAGACCCAGACCATGTCCCTTTGCAGATGGGAACAGCACAGTAAACCTACCTCATGGGTATGCCCTGCCAGACTTGAAGGCCATGTGCTTTGTAGCAAGTGCACATAGCCATACATTGAATCACTTGAGCAGCCTCAATGGGAAGCCAAGATCTCTCTAGTCCCACCTCAGCCCAACCTGATTCTTTCCATTGACAACGCAAACCCGAGAGCCAAAGCAACACCATTTTCTTTTGCCACTGGGGAGGGTTTAAGAGCAGGTTCACAGGCAGGAACTGTGGTTCTGCTGATGGCCAATTGTGTCTGGGTTTATCACTTGCAACCCTGGAAACATGCTCCGAGTTGTCTAAAACCAATCCATTTCTCTGCTTGGAGCAAATGCAATGAAAAGGTTATGCCACTGCGGTGCAGATTTCCCTTGTAAATCAGGGCCAGAAGTCAGTGCCTGGCAATCGTCCTCTCTGACATACGTAAGATCCTGAACCCAGGGCATGTGCCTGCGGATGTCAGAGTGTGGATTTACATGGCAGTTTGGGATGTGGGTTCCTGGCTGAATTTGCATGTACTACCAACATGAGCTTCATTTCATCTGATGATGGCATCAGTGTCCTTAGCAGTAGGCATTGCGCAATACAGGATCTGCCATCTGAACACCTTGGAGGTGTTGGATGGGGGGGGCAGCAGTACTAATGTGGTACCTGGTGACTCTGAAAGGCAGGACTACATGATTTAACAAGCAACAGAACTGGATGTGCAAGGGAGCAGGGCGGGAGGAGGGAGATTTGACTCGTGGCTTGATCTTGCCCAGAGCTGATTTCAACAGACTCCATGGGAGTTAGGACTATTCCACACTTAACAGTGGGAGTTCAGGTAATTGTGAGATTGAATCTCACAGGAGACCATGACTTGCCAAAGGGGGAAGTTGAATAACATCAAAGCAATCAAAGGAATTCTTCAGGAATTACTGAATGAAATACTCTGGCTCAAACAGGACCTTAGGCTGGATTCATTAAAATGGGTGCATCTAGGCCTAAGATCTGCAAATATTGCATGTTATATCCATTTCTAGTTTGTTCCTGCTTCCAAGACTTTACCTTGAAATCCTGATGTGGCTGAAGGAAAACGAGGAACAAAGAAAAGAGGAGGAGCACTGGGGTGATGTCTTTAGGAGGGCTGTCTAGAGACAGGGGTGTGAATGCCTTTGGAGCAGATGGGTGAGGGCTAAATCCTGTTTCTGTTCAGTGAATAAATGGAGGCAGAGCCAAGCAGGGTGCTGAAATGGCCCCAGGAAGCCTGTGTGTAACCAAGACAGGAGACACCTGCATCAAAAGGTTGTGTCTGGCTAAATTCCTTTGCACAGCTCAGACACCCAACACAACCACCAGCAGGGCTGGCTCCAGAGCAGGTACAGACCAGCACCACAACCATTATCTCACCCATCATAAAACAACCACGTCCCCCCAGGTCTCTCCATCCAATTACATCCCAAGCAGTTGTGAAATCCTGCAGCACTGCAAACACTCATCTCACTGCAGAGGAAGGACAAAGTGTGCCCATCACCACTCCTCAGGTCTTGCCTTCAAGACCACTTTTCCTGACCCCTTTCAAGTCTCATCAGAGCTGAGGAATCTCTACTGCTATTCTAAGGATCTCCTTGGGCTGTGCTGGTAAATGCCTCATTGGATTGGCAATGATTCAGTGAATTGTTTAATCTTTCTCAATTGATTCACAGGGAAAGGGATGAGACAGTTGATTTATTCCTTTATCTCCTTTTCCTCTAAGCTTCTTTAGGAGGGAGCCTCTTCCTCTCTCCCCTCTTCCAGCACTCACACACTCACCCAGGCCTCAATAGCAGCTTTCCCTCATACAGACCATATTGATGCTGGCGGGTAACATCTCTTGAGCAAAAATATCTGGGAGACAGTGACCTTTTTATAGAGCAAATCAGCAATTTGCTTTTATTTTGGGTGAAGTGCAAGCGTCAGCTTGCACTTGTTCTACATGCGAGGGTTCCTCCATATCCTCTCCAACTGCCTACCAAAGTACCCCCCCCCCAACACACACACACACAGAAACTTGCAAAGCATTTGCATAATATAAAGAGAGGTTGCTCCTCCAGATTGCTGTGTTTCCTTCTAAAAACTCCCAACTGTTGCTTTTCCTAACCCTACACTGCAGCACACACAGCACATAAACCTCAGCCCTTCTGGAGATGCAGCTTAGCTGTGCATTGAGTGTTGTTTATGCACACTTTGAGGAGCATCTGCAGTGACTAAGGTGTTACTGGCCTGCATTGCCTTGATGAAGTTAATATCCACAGCTTGTCTGTCTGCAGCTTACTGTGAACATGGGGTGGGTTTTTTTTTTCCTCAATTAAATCCTTATGCAGGCAATTAAGCAAATCTGCATTTCTTCATTTCAAAAGCAGAAAGCTGAAGCAAGCCCTCTAAAGCCTTGCTGAGGAGCTTAATGAAGTGGTCTGACTTCCAGGAGGGGCTGAGTACCTGGCATGTCTGATGTAAAATCAAGGGCTAGAAATCATACTCTTCAGATGAAGTATGGTTCTTATTAGCTCTATGGAGAGGTGTGTTTAGCCTGTGAGCACAACGGCGAAGCCAAGTTTGTGCTGCAAGACAGGGCATATCCATCTTCCACATGCCAAAATTCAGTAGGATCGGATGCAGAGTTTAGGCTTAGCTTTCTTCCAGAATATAGACACAAACATAAATTCAGTAGGTAAATAAAACAGCCTGGTGGGAAAATACTCGTCATAATTTATCCTTCTAGGAGAGCAAAGAAAGAGTTTCCCTTCAGTCTGAGCCATTAGAAAACTGGCTTAATGAAACTACTAATTAAGCTAGTCTTCTTTCTCTGAATCATCAGCTATGTTGTAACTGCTACCACACAAAAGGGCCCCATGGTTGATCTGCCGTGGCCAGAGAAAGGATACTGCAAATTATTGTTGTCATTTTACGACAGCATCTGACCTCCATCCTGTTTGACCCCTTAATGTGGATCCCCTCCTGCTTTCCTCAGTTTGACTTATGACTTCAAAGAGTGGCTCCTGTCTCAAAGCTCTTTCCTAAATGGGAAAGATATATGATATGGGTAAAATAAGACACACCAAAACGAGGAACTACTCTTACTAGAAGTACCAGAGCCATCATTACAGATGTTACTGTAGTTTACCTATGCTATATACATCCTCCTAAGAACCTCCATCAGCTAGAACTAGCACTGATTCCTTAAGTCTCCCTCTCAGACACATAGGATATTTATGATGATGAGCTTCCAAGAGCCCAGCTATTTAATTTGCAGCTACCATGGTTAGTGATGATTAAGATCCTCTTGTTTTTACAGTGTTTCTTAAATAAAGTGTAAACACGTCCTGTCCAACTGTGTTAAACAGGGAGACACGTGGGAATGCTAGCGGAATTGCTAAGAAAGATGCTGAAACTGGCCAGGCACAGAATAAATACACATGCTCACATGTATATACATACGCCTATGCATGGAGCCGTGTTTGTATCTATGGAAAGAATGCATGCTTACACAGATCTAGATATACAGGCAGCTACATGTACTCCTTCTGTCAGGCCTTGACTGCAAGTAGGCTTAATGTTTGGGGATTCCCACTAAAACACCAGCTTGATTTCCCACCAGGAAACGTGGGGAAATTAAATCAACCTGTCTGGTATTCAGTGAATAGAATTCCCTGTTCGTAACTGATGAAGCAAAGATAGCTCTCACCTAAGAGTACTTGCAGGGAAGTCACAAGAGGAGGCCCATCCAGTTCCAACTCCTACCATAGGCAGGAACCCTTCCACTGGAACAGCTTGCTCCAAGTCCCTGTGTCCAACCTGGCCTTGAGCACTGCCAGGGATGGGACAGCTAGGAATTAAATCCCAGTTTGCTAAAAGCTGGTTTTCCTCATTGCTTGGCTCACAACTTCCCTGTCTGGGTGCTACAGGATCACAGGCAGATTCCCCAGGCTTTTCACAATGCAATTTTACATCCTGCATTCCCTTCGCTCTACAATAGTGTTATTTGAGCAGAAATTGCCCCAAAATGCTACCGACCAGGAGATGTGAATTTTCCCTGTGAAGAGGCTTTCTATTCAATCTCCTCACTTCTCACCAGATACCAAGGCAATATTTCTATTCTTCTTGTTTTATGCCCCTCAAGTGCTTTTTAGATGCTGCTGATCTTCTCTGAGGCTTCAGGCCCCCAGACAAACACCCCTCTGTATTTACACACATCCATACATGTATATACAGCTGTAAGAACTAGCAAATAACTAAATAAACAGGCAGAAAAACCTGTTACACCCTACAACTGCTTCATGAGTTTATAACATATGGTGGCAAAGCACTATAAAAACTGTAAACTATAAAGAGGGTTGCAGAGCCCCATTCATTTATCATGTTACAATGAGTAATCTGTGCACTAGGCAGGAAAGAGAAAACCCACACAGTTGGAGAGTGCATATGTATTTCTGAGGCTCACACTAGAGAGCCTTTTATAAAACACACACATGATTTGAATTCCAAAGCGAATGCACTGAGAGGCAGTGCACAGGCTAATATTGGTATAATGGTGTATGCAGAGCACAGGGAGAAAGGGCAGGAGCTGATGTTCTTTAATGATAACAGGAGGGTCAAACAGCCTGGGCTTCTGTACAGTTCAGTCCCTGTCCATTCAGAACATGAGCTCCAGCCTACAGCTATGAAGCTTCTCTTTCGTGCTGTTACACTAATGGCAAGATGATGCCTAAAGAAGAAACCAGGACTGGATGCTCCTTTTGCTGATTTTGATCAGGTTTCCCTCTTTTTTGCCTCCCTTTGCATGTCTGGTGGGGGTTGTGTTGAACCACATTCCCAGGTGGGTCTCCAAGCTGGCTTTCACACTCAAATCCCCACATCATATAGAGAACAACTCAAGAGCAGTGAATTTAAGCACTATCTTTCTGCAGAGGTTTTCTGACCAGCATAGTGTCTCACACAGCGCATTATTAAATCACAGGTATTCTCCAGCTAGCACAGAGACCCATAATTCACATCTACCTCTTCCCGAGCTGACATTTCTCTTCTTTTCTTCTCCAGTTGCAGAAAAGCTTTTATGAAACCTCTAATACATGCCACATGCTCCATCCTGGAAATGGATTTGTTTTCCCAATGGGAAAGTGAATGATGTAGGCTACGTCCCAGTTGTCATGTCCCAGTGCAAATGGTTAAGATCTTCTTTTTGTCTCAGCAAATGCCCCGTGGAAGCTTGAGCTGGGTTTAGGCCCTAGGGTCATTGCTAAGCAGTTTCTCTTTCATCCTTTTTAGCACCAGCAGACGCAGCTTGAAACATGTATACAAGATGCCGCTTTACAGCATCCCTTATTCACCGGTACCTTGGAGACTCCAGTTCATTGAAAGTAATAAAACCAGATCATCAAAAGGAATTCTTTTGAACAGGCTTTGGGCTCTGCTGTGCTACTTGGTTACGGATATTCATCTTCCTGGAAACTGTGCTGTTTGATACAGCATACCGGCATGAAAGCATCAGCTGCCTCCCTGCTGCATTAACCCCTCGAGTGTTGAAATCATAGCCCTTGAATAGCAAAATAGTCATTGCTTATAATTGCTTGAGGGGAGAAGCAGATTTTATTCTCCCAGATGCAGGGAGGCTGCACATCGGGGTCGGGGGGTTTCCCTGTCCTCATCCTCAGCATCACTGACACAATGGGCTGTGGACACAAGGGGAGAGGGAGCAAGGAGAAGCAGACTGTTTGTGACAGCTCCAGGCAGGCTGTAAGGTGACTCCTATATCAAAGGGTGCCACAGCACTTAATCCAAGCTGAAAACTCAGATGTGCTGAAAACACAGATGTGCTGGAAGCACGGATGTGCTGGAAACACAGGCATTCTGATACTTGGAGCTTTAACCTTCTGTTACTTTACATATCCTATGTATCTTACAGAGTCCTGATGCCAAGGCTTCAAACAAAACCACTGTGAATTGGCAGGGGGAGAGTTGTCACTGTTGTCAGAGTTGCCAGAGTTCTGGTGCTTTTCCATTGCATCATCTATCTCAGCAAGAAGGAAGAGTGGGTCAACACTGGCACCATGAGCATAGGTCTACAGACCCTGAGTTTCATTTCCCTAAATGGGGAATGAAAAGGATGCTGCAACTGGGCTGATTTCTTCCTGTTTGAGAGTCTGGCACACTATTGCATCCTATTTGCATCTGTGTTTGCAGTCAGGGATGGGGCAGCCACAGCTTCTCTGGGCAACCTGTGTCAGCACCTCACCGTGATCCACAGTGTCCTTCACTGCTCGCTTCCCAGTCGTTTTGAATTAATGGATACCGGTTGCAATAGAAATACATGCATTAAAATAGATGGAAAAAAAGAGAACATTTAAGTGCCCCCTTTGAATCTCCTCACTTGAACCTGAGCCGTGTCTGCCTTACATCGTATCACTGCAGAGGCTGTCTCAGGCTTCAGGTCCAGATCCCACCCCAGCAGCTGGCTTCACAGCATCCTTTTTCTAGAACAGGTTCTCCCAGGGACAATGAAAGAAGGCAAATGTCTGGAGCTTCAGATCAGCTGAGAGCAAATCAATGCAGGATCCCCAGGAGGCTGTTTATACAGAACCACTCTGCACCAGAACAGTAAGAAGAGGAGCAGGAGTAAGTAGCTGGCATTGATCACACCTGATTACTTATTAAAGTTTATAAGGAATGATGTTGGAGGAGTAAAAACAGCAGGAGCACCTTTAATGACTTGACTAGGAGGGTTAGGGTGGAATGGGAGGAGAGAATAGCTCAAAATGGACTTCTACATTGCTCTTATATTATGTTCTACGTTTTTCTCTCTAGATTGCACTCTTAGTTCATGGGTTCACATAGGCTAAGGTGAAACTCACTTGCAAGGGGTCTGAGTAGAGTCAGGCTGCAGGCAATGATAAATGCACCATTACATGAGTAAACCTTATAGAAAGATGCCTCTTAACTGAAGTGCATTTATGACTTTGCTCCTGCCCATCTCTGCACAGGACAGGCAGTTCTCCCTCTGCATGCATGTGTTTGCCCATATACACAAACCTGAGAAGGCAGAGATCTTTCCTCAGGTGGCAGTTTCATAGAGTACCTGCATGTATGTGCAGGGGTGCATTCCCATCCATAGGGCAGCGTTTCTCCACCCATGTGCACGTCTGAATGCAGAGAGCCTCAAGCAAACGGGTCCTCTGCAGAGCAGCTCGTTTGCTGCTGTGGTGTTAGTTAAGAAAGCCACATCTCTCCAGAAAGCCTCAAATAAGCCCTACATCAAACCCAGTACAAAACAACTCTAAACCCCCAGGCTACTGTGGGATTATGCAGGTGTGAAACACATTATCCAGCCAATAAAGTCATCTTTGACTGTCTGCCTGCGGTCATTCAGACAGCCGAGGCTCACAGCTACATGATGCACAAAGAAGTGGAGATTCCAAGTGTTCCAGGAAGGCAGAATCTTGAGGTCCAGGCTCTTCCTGCAGAGGCCAATGGGATTACACCTGAATTCCTTGTTTGCCGCAATAATAACCAGCTCCAACACAAACTGCTCTTAGAGGGAGATCTACCATATTTGTTAGCAGTAAAAGAAAACAAAGAATTACTGGACTCCTGTGAATGAGTGGTTGCATCCAAGGCCTGGAAGCAGCAGCCTGTTCCGTAGCAATAAAGAAGCAAGACACAGTAATTTCCAATAGCAGCCTTCAGATGGATCTGCAGGTAGAGCTTTCTATTTTATCCACAGCAGGCGCACCAGCCTGCCTCCAGTTGCTGTTTCTGGTTAGGCAGTCAAGCTTCTAATTGGATCTCCTGTTGGACATTATCTCTGAGACACACCAGGGCTGAGTGAAGGAGGCCAAGCCAAGCCAGCCAAGCCATCAGGCATCATCCTGCAGCGAGATCCAGGCATGGAGGGGTCTATGTGCAAAAGTTTATCCAAAGCACCATGTAGCCATCAGTCCATAGTGAGATTATGCCTTCATCCCAGGGCAGGAGTCAATCCTCCATGACCCTCCCATATTGGCCAACACAAAGGTAGTCTTGGCTGTCTATCCCCATCCCAATCTCCTCTATTCTTCCCAGCAAGGCCAGGAGAGGGCTGAGATCTCCAGGGAGAATGAAGCAGTGTGAATTAGCTTGTCAGCAGCTTAACCAAAGGACAAGCCAAACCAATGCCTCCAGCACAGTCAATTCCAGCTTCACTTCAATAGGCAGCTGGACTCTTCAAGTGCAAGGAAATAAAGGTGCCTTGGGAACCTCTGCAACTGGTCTTTGGTTAACATTAGAAATGTTCAGCCCAGGAGGTTCATGTATGATGGGAAAGGAGGCTTGGTGTGAGTGGGCACTAAGGAGAGAATCTGCTCCTTATGAAGTGATGAAATCCCTGTCCTTGTACCTATCGCCTGGTGCTTCTGTCGCTGCTGGTCCTTCACAGCTGTGAGATGCTTGCAGTCAATTGCTGGAGATCTACAGGGGAAAAAGCACAGCCTGTGTTTCCCAAGGAGCACAGTGGGGATTGTTCTGTTTCCAGAACTGGAGACACTTGTGTTCCCATGCCTGTGTCTGTAAGTGTGTGCAGCTGAACCGCTTCAGCATCCCTGTTCTTGTGATCCCAGGTTCAACCTAACCAATGAGGCAGCTAATAAGTTGGTGTTAACATAAGCAGAGGCAGTAGCAGTGAGAAGACACCAGAAATCAAGCATGAGAAAAGGAATAAGGGGAAGAGGATTCATTCAGTTCCTCTTTGCAGCAGCACATGCTTTCCACTCGCTCTTAAAGTGACATTTTCCCTGCCATTAGTTTTCTGTGACACCTCCAGCACTGCCTTCCCTCCCCACAAGCCAGTTCCCTCGAGGACAGAATTAAATCCAAGCTGCTGAAGTTGGACCTTTCTGAAGCAAAAATAATCTTTAAAAACGGATTTCTTTTAAAGGTCATTTTGCACTTTATCTGAGCACACATGAAGACGCAGGCTATTCAGCTAAATAATGCCATCTGACCACCTCCTGTCACCATTACTGGGATAAAAACATCAATTATGTGAGGGAGAGAGAGGAAAGCTTTCCACTTCTTCCTTTTATTCCTCTTCTAATTTGGGGGCATTTTTAATGCTGTTCATTTTTATAGCTGCTTCTCCACTTCCCATTTCCTTTAATAACGAATCTGAAAGGTCATGAGCATACACTGAAATGGGACATCTGATTTTGACCCAAAATAGGAGAGGCTGAAGCCCTTGCTCCCATGGGATCTAGCTTTATTCTCCAAGGCTCTACCTGCTCCTCACCCTTAGCATGTTCTGCCATGTTGGCAGTCCCCTGATGGGATGGTGCTAGAGCAGCCCATCCTCCTCCTTGGGTCTCTTTCCCTCTTCCAGTAATCCAGCTTTATGAATTAAATATAAGCTCTTTATAAGAGCACATAGTGATAGGCCAAGGGGAGTGGTTTTAACCTGTCCAAGGGGAGACTGAGCTGAGCTCTGAGGCAGAAGCTGTTCCCTGTGAGGGTGCT
>JBAFWW010050066.1:8570-18721 GCA_036873685.1 Agapornis canus
GGTTGGAACTGGATGATCTTAAGGTCCTTTCCAACCCAAACCAGTCTATGATTCTATAAGAACGTATCAAATGCATTTGTTTCCCCCAGGCTGGGTTCCTGCTGGTCCATGACATCGGGGCAGTGTTTGCAGGTTGAGGTTGGCTGCTGTATGATGGGACATGGCTGCTCTACCTGCCTGCAGCCTCAGATGGCTCCCCAGCAACACCTTTGTTCTCATTAACTTTCTAAGCATTTTATGACAACTGTGTTTGAGGTTTGCCTCTGTGATCTCTAATTGGCAACTTAACTGCTTGAGTTCTGTGTTTGCAAGGTAAGGATCACTTTCCAGAATCCTAACAAGTAGCAGTGAACCTGTGGAAGGGAATGTGCTCTAAAGCGAGTGGGGATTTTAAGGAATGACCTAGCTAGGCTGGGGTAGAGCAGTGCTTGGCAGGGCAGGCTGTGCCTTGCAGCAGCAATGCTATTTTTATATCCTCTTTGGGATTTGCCAGTTGTCCTTTCTGATTATTTTCTAGAACAGATCTTCAAGAAACCTCCCCTGGTGTCTTTAATACTCCTCTTTTCTGTCTTTTCAGGTTTCTTCATTGCCAGCGGCTACAGAACCTCTGAAACCCCATCCTAAAAAAGGTTTGTTTGAAGATACAATTGTGTTTCTTGGGCAGGTTGATTTTAAGATTTCTTTTATAGTGTGGGCAGCTCTCTAGTAAGAAATAAATGTCCACTGGGAACAGACAGGACTATTAGACTGCAAGCTGCTGAGTGCAAGTGGTTTTTCTAGGGTCTGTATAATCAGCTCAGTGTTGTTGCTGCCTGACTTATTGTACCTACAGCCGGAATCATGTTTGCTTGTAATCTGAGAGACTGTATCTTTCATTGTGCCCATGCTAATGATTCAGATAACTTAGCTTCTTAAGTTGTAAGAGGAGTTTGTTCATTTTAGGGTTTTCTTGCTGTAAAAAGGATCTTGGGAAACTAATACTGCATCTTGGTGATTTTTCATGTTGCATTTCCTAAGCTTTGAAGTAAAAAGGATGTGCAGGTGAGATGAGACCAGTCAGGTTGTAACTGGGTTTAATTCTTGGTTGGTTGGTTTTGGTGAAAATAGTTTAACTTGGTCCCTGTTACTCTTTTGAATTTCTGGTTGAATCTGAACTGGGACAGGAGCAATTTCAGTTACTGGTTGAAAATGTTTGGCTGAAGCTTGATGTTTTCCCTACCCTTTATAAAGCCTGCAGCACAGTTTGATGTTGCAGCCTCTCCTTTCCCCTCTTCCCTTGCCCTTGTGGTGTGACTCATCCCAGCGCATGTGATGAGCACACTTCTTGGTGGTAGTGAGCTGTGCACACATCCCTAATACAGATCCGTCCACTGCAGAGACTTTTGTGCCTACCTAAGAGGAGCTTTGGGTGTTTTTCTGTGGTTTTTCCTTTATCAAGTATCAAGAGGACCCCATCAATTCAGATTATAATTAAGAGTGAAGAATATTGGTAGAACCCTGGTATAGTGCCAGTCAAAACAGTGTTTCTTTTCCCTCATCTTTTAATGCTTGGAGCAGGGGAGCACTGTACTTTGACCATTTTCTACCCTGAATGTGTGATGTGCCCATTGGAGTATGGTTTGGGAGGAGATCTTCCATATTCCTAAATGCTTTGTGATGGAGACTGCCTCAGTGATCACGCTGGCATTCAAAAGGAGCTTGTTTGGCAACTCCAGCACTCTTTTATGACAAGGTGAGGGTTATAAATCAACTCTGCATAATTCATGAGAGAACTGAGTAGAAAAAGAAAGATGGTGCCATAGGCCTCAGGCACGCTGAGGGGGTGTCCACCACCAGCCAGTGTCCCTTCCACTTCCTTCCGTTGTTGTTCACCCATGTGGGGAAAACACGAGGGGGAGAAAGTAGTGAGTGAAATCCAGTTACTTGTGGCTCTGGATCTCTCTTTTATACTGATATGGCTCTTGACTCCAAATTAGCTACAGTGAAGACAAAAAGTAATCCAGCCTGTGACTTCTGTAGTTCTCTTTTCTGTCTCTTAAGGTAAACTGAGGCCTCTCCAGTCCTGGTCACACTTCTCAAACGGAATGCCTTGGAAGCCTTTGTGCTTTGCTGTTTAATACTTGACTGTGTTGCCTTTAGCTTAGTGGGCAGAAGCTGATTTGAGCTGCCTGATGGTTAATCTCTAGGAAATGAGGGCAGCAGAAAGATTTGTAATGAGGAGTGATGTAACAGTGTCCTTTGTGTGGGTGTGATGCTGGGGTCATGTAAGAGAGGAGGGGAGAAACTGAAAGTGATGCTGTATGTGCTTCTGTGGGGTTTGGCAGCAAAGAGCAGCATCCTGTTCTCATGACAGGCTTTTGCTTTGTTTTGTTTTAAATAGGACTTTCATAGGATATCTTAACGAAGTGTCTTATCCTATTTTAGTTTGCCTGAGGAGAATACTGGTGAAATTTAAGGAGCCAGGCAAATGTGCATCAGTTCTGTTTGAATAAACTTGTTTTAAACTGATGGTTTTGAACCCTTGTAACTTTCTGGTGCAGCTATTCGCCTTTTTGGGTTTACATTGTATGCCAGAGAGAGACTGAAACCAACAATAAGATCTGTGGAATGCAGAGATTATCTGGTAAAATATGGTCTCCTATGAAGTTTGTTGTGGATGAAATTTTGCCCAGATAGAGGATGTATTGCAATAACTAACAATGTTGTACAGAAATGTAGTGGAGTATGACCATGTCAGAATCAGAAAATCACAGCATGGTTTGGGTTGAAAGGGACCTCAGAGCTCATCTAGTTCCATCTAGCCTCACCTCCCTCAACCTGCTGCTCACACTCTGGGGGTGCAGCCTAGCACATGGGGGGGTTCTGGGCTCAGGCACACACTGAAGCCAGGTCATGGGGAGCTTCTCATTGACCATCACCCCAAATCCTTCTCCTCAGGACTCCATCCAGTCTCCCCCAGCCTGTGTTTGTGCTGGGGATTGCCCCAACCCAGGGGCAAGACCTTACAGTTGACTTTGTCACTGCTGAAGTCCTAACTTTAATCATCACAGTGCTTGGATTCAGATTATACCATCTTTGCCTGTGTTTGTACTGGGTAGGGCAAAGGTATTAAACATGTTCCTGTGGACTTGATCTCACGTTTGCAAGGAACCATGTGAATGACCAAATGCAGCTGTGAGTTCTGTGCTTAACCAGGAGGCACAGCAGCAGATGTGTTCTCAGTCTGACCCGTGATGCAGATGAGAATATGTTGAGTAATGTTGAACTGTGAGACCTGAGAGCTGTCAAGTGGCTTCCCCTCACTGTTGTGTTGCTTTAATCCTCTGGATGCTCATGCAGTCCTGTCCCTAAAAGAAGGCAAAGCAGAAACCTGGAACCAGTGTTTAGCAACCTCATTTTACAACTCCTAAACAATAACTTGGAGTTAAGGGGTGGAATATGCTCTTGAATTAGCTGCTGTCAGGGTCACTCTGTCGTGCAGCTTTTAGGCTGCAAAAGCCCAAAGGGTTGGGATTTCAGAGACCCTCTCTCGCAGGGAAGAGGATGAGTGTCCAACAAGCATATCAAGGGTCAGGAGCAGCTTGTGGTGGTGGGGAAAGGTGTACATGGTGATAGGATGTGAAATCTCTACATTGAGCAATCTAAGGGGACCAGTAGAAGGTAAACCCCTCGGAGTATGTTGTAGCTGCACTTGGTGACTCTCATTGCTCAGCAGCTGACACGTTAGGAGCTAAACCCATTCATTATTTTGTCTTTTCCCCCCATGGGGAGAGCTGCTCTCAGAATCAGTTCCCTCTGTTGCTGCCTCGAGATCCATAACTCTCCTTGGGTTCATATTTTGTCCCCAAGCAATTAATGGTAGAATAAAAAGAACTCTGTGTCTTGAAACCATGTAGAGTTACTGTCAACCTGCTGAGATGGGGGGTTGATCTCCCTTCTGCATTCTAAATGAATCAGATGCTTTCCATACTGGTTTTGAATTGCAGTAGGCTGAAGATTCCCATCTTCCCACTTTCCTGTGGCCACACGGGCAAATCAAGTCATTTTAGAGTATCTCCTAGTAGTGGAGAAGTGCTTTTACCACTTGTATTGTTGATTTTTATGGAACACAACTTGAATTTATTTCCCTTAATGGTGGAAAAACATATTCAGAAAGGAAGCTTTGGGTTCCTTTTAGTATCAGAACAGTTCAGATGTTAATGGAACATTTTCAGATGCATTTGGATTTCCACACAAATATCAGATTTCAGGAGGTACAGAGATGGCTTTTTAATAACAGGGTAGGAACCTAAACATACGTGTGTTGTAATAAATAGACCAGAGCAGAAGAAAGTAGATTTCACTTGAGAACTTGGGCTAGAAATCCATTAGACTGTGAAGAAGGAGAAGGCTGAGTTGTTATCAACCACCTCTATGTTTGCCCAAGGAAGGGTCAGGTAGATAACTGTCAAAGCAAAAATGAAGTAGAAAAGCATCAGCAGGGATTAAGTGTTCTTCTCAGTCCTGGGCATTGGGATATTTTAGGGATGGTTTGTAGGTATGTGTTTTTCTGGAGTTTGAAGCAGGGAATTCTGCCTTGGATTAACTGTGACCTTTGGCAAAGCACTTGTTCTGTTGGCTTCACCTTGGAGCAAAGTCAGCCTCATGTCTGGATGTTTCAAGGATGTTGTGTGTCTTTGTCTTATATTGGTTTTGGTGAATTCTGCTTCAGTCTCATACAGTTATGAGCAAAACTAGCAAAAATGTCTTGTCAGGCCCATGTGGGTCACTGAAAGGGAGCTCTGCTTTTATTCCATTCTCTCAGAGGCAAAGTAAGGTACTGACTCAAGATTTCAACAGCTGATGAGGTAGGTTTATCAGGGATAAACATGTGAGTGCTCAGTGTCCCTTTGTAAGGAACAGCAAAGTTTGATTAGATTTGGATGTTGCAGGTAAATAGTAGAAATAGGGAAGTGTGTGATGTGTGTGTGTGTTTTGAAGCTGTGGTTGTATCCTGTGCTTGAGCTCAGTGATAATGAGGGTGTTCTTTGAAGCTCAAAGTTACCACACTTACACCACACTGAAACATGGGGTTTGGGTACAACACCGTGGTATTTTGTGTCTCACCAAGGTAGTTTCTTTTGTTTAATAGATTTTATTCTCAAGCAGTGTGAGTTACTCTTGTCCAGCAAAATCCCACAGCAGCATTAAGCTCAAATACCATCCTGTTCATGTGGGTGCTTGTCCTTGAAGCCAAGGGTGTCATCCATGGGTTCTAATAAAAACTAATTGTGCACGCTGCTTTGATGGGCAGTGAAGCTGGCTTTATCTGCTGCTGAGATGCTCACAGTGCTAAGCCATCTCAAAATGTTACTGTTAGATAACACCTAACTTTCAGGTTATGCAGAAGGAAAAGTGGCTTTTGATGATGGGTCCTGTGCAGATGCACAGCTGCTCTCTCTGGGCAGCCCCTGCTCACACAGATGAAGCGGTGGGGATGTCTCCTGCAGCCACAGATACTTTAAGGGGTCCTGTAAGTATTTTAGTGGCTCGAGCACTCTGAAGAGCAGGAGATGTTCATACCCTGAGGAGTTGCTTCCGTGCACTTGAGGAGCTGATCATTTCTGAATTCCTGATACATTTTCTGAAATCAATAGAAATCCATTCTTGGAGCCAGCTTCAAAGCTGCCTTTGAACTTGTAAGAGTGAAGCTGCCTGAGAAATCCTGATAAAAGCAACCCCCTTGAGTTAAATGAGTTAATACTTCTAAGTGTGTCAGAAGGAAAAGCTGTTAGTGGAAATGTGGTTGAGGGGGAGCAGATACAGTTCCTGTCCCTGTATGTACCACTTCATTTCCATCTGGCCATGTGCAGGCCAAGGTCTTTTATCCTGTTTGAACCTACAACCTTCTGGGAAGAAAATGGTTTCTAAATAACATAGGTTAGTGGGTAATTACAGTGTTGTTTTATAGGAGAGACATTGGTGCTTTCCTCTCTCTGCCATGAGTGGGTAGTAGTGCTGTGTATATCTTCTTCAGGACCTGATACAGCCATTAGTTTTGAATAGTGACATTAAAAGAATGAATTATCATTCTTGGGTAATTCACTTGTATAATACACTCTGCTTCATCCTCTTCTTCCGGCAAAACCAGGCCAGTAATCCCTGCACCACAAACTGATCTTGCTGGAGTTTGAATGTGCTGGCACAGCTCTGCCCTCTTGTGTGTGTACATTAATATCCATGACTACAGGAACAGGGAAACCTTCGCAGAGGCAGGCTGGTAGCACTAAAATTTGAGTGCTAGTTTCTAAATCAGAAGATTTATAGTTCCAATTCCAGCATTACATCTTTTGGCAGTTCTCAACCTACTTATTTCCTCTCTGTAAAGAGGAAAATCTCTTTCTGCTCCTCAGGCTGGCTGCAAACTGAATGGCAAGTGCCATCAAAGTGCCTCTTGCAGACAGCGAGTATAACCTGAGTGCCTTTTGGTAATTAAGAATCACAGCACACTGGATTAGGCTGAGGAGGAGTACAGTTGAGTGCAGTAGCTCAGCTTTAGAGGGTCACACTGTCCAATTGCAACATACTGCTTTAGGATCACGTTTAAATTGGTATATTCAGGTTGTGCAGTTCCTTTGAAAGTCAAGGCAAGTTTCTGCTGTATTTTAAAGCATTTAGCTTCTGCTGGCATCCTGCTTACAGGTAAAATGGCATCTCCTGGTGTTGGTTTAAAAATAGTTGTATAAAAATAGTAAGTGACAGATTTAGGAAGGGTGGGATCCATCTCCCTGATCTGAGATACCTCTGAGGTGGAACAAGTTGCAGCAGATCACCTGTGGCTCTGTAGTTAGTGGAAAAACCACTGATGCCATTCCTCTGCATTCTATCCTATCCACCTATCGTGGGATGCAAGGAATCCACTCCTGAGCATACGTATTCCTCTCCTTAGAGACAGCCTAAGGCAAGTAGCTGGGATGTCTTCATTTTCAGATGTGTGAGTCAAAGGAGATGCATTTGCTCCGTGTCAGAGTTAATGTCTGTGCTACTTGAGTTGGAGCCTTTGAGTCTTCAGTGACATAATTCCCCACTGGCTTTAGCCCGGGTCTCCAGCATCATCCACTGAACAGGAATGATGGGACTGGCTTCAGTGTAAAGCCAGTTGTGGTGTTTATCTTCAGCTATCAAATCCTGTAGGATAATTCTGTGATGCTGCAAGGACCTTCTGTGTTGTACTCAAACTGCCCATGGTACCTTATGGTCTCTTAAGAAACACTTGCTTGACTTGAGGTCTTGCTTCTGCAGAGTTGCAGATGAACACATCCAGGCTGCTGCCCACCCTGCCTGCCAGAGTGAGTGTTGCCTGGGAGATACCAGCTCTCATGTCTTTCCAGCTGAAACTGGTGGAGGGATGGAGTGAGGACAGCCTCTGGGTGTTGCTTCCTGTTGAGTGAGAACTTTCAGGGCTGCATTGTGCCCCCCCCCCCAATTACAATTTTAGTTTGCTTTTTAAGAGGAAAGGTTTTTCTTACAAGTGCCTTATAATGATCTTAGCTTCAATTCCTGTGGAAAATACCTTGTGCTGTAGACAGAAAAAGGCTAAGCATAAAGAATATAAAGCCAAAGGAAGGATTAGACTGGAAATCCCGAAACTGCTATGCTCCTGATACTGGAATTACTGAGAAGCGTGTTACACAGGTTATTTTGGGAATGCCTGCAGCCCGTGTGGCTGTGTTTGCAGAGGAAGTATCTTCCGTCCTTGCTTTGCTGTGGGAGGAGACAGTGAGCAGCAGTGCTGGGTTTGGCTGGGATACTTTCTTCATAGTAGCTGGTATGGGGTGATGCTGTGGGTTTGTGGTGGAATCAGTGTTGATAACACAGGGAGCTTTTAGTTATTGCTGAGCAGTGCTCACACAGAGTGAAGACCCTTCTGCTTCTCATCCCACCCCACCAGCAAGGAGGCACAAGGATTTAGGAGAGCACAGTGATGGAAAAAGGGATATTCCACACCTTATGACATCATGCTCAATGTATAAAGCTGGAGGAAGAAGAGGAACGGATGTTGGAAGTGGTGGTGTTTGCCTTCCCAAGTGACATGTGCTGGAGCCCTCCTGTCCTGGAGATGGCTGAACACACGCCTGTGATGGGAGTGAGGGAATGAATTCCTTTCTTGGCTTTGCTTGTGTGTGCAGCGTTTGCTTTGCCTGTTAAACTGTCTTTATCACAGCCCACGAGTTTTCTCACTTGTCCTCTTGATTCCCTCCCGCAGCCCACAGGAGGAGCGAGTGAGTGGCTGTGTGGGGCTGAGTTGCTGGCCAGGGTTCAACCACAACAGCCCTTTTTGGCACCCAGTGTGGGGTTTGAAGGGTTTAAGATAACAACTGATCTGACTGGAAAGCTCTAGGTTGAGTTATAGCCATGTGGCAGATGACCGAGGCATCGCTGCCATGTCTGTGCTGCTGTAACTAGGCAGGCTGGAACTCCAGTGGGAACTGGAGATGAAGGGATGAGTGACCTGTGGATGAGGAGCAGGACAAGCTGAAGTGTCTGTAGCTGTGACTAAGTCCACACGAGAGCAGGTACATCTCGCAGTGTTTGTGGCCGTGGTTATATCTGTGCTGCAGTGGCTGTACTTCTGAAGGGATCATGGGATCCCAGGTTGGAAGGAACCTCAATGATCACCTGTTCTAACCTTTCTAGGCAAAGCATGACCTAGACTAGATGTTCCAGCAGCCTGGGAGATTATTCCAGTGGCTGGTTGTGGAAAATCTTCCTCTTGTGTCCAGTCAGAATCTCCCCAGAAATAACTTGTGCCCATCACCTTTTCCGTAGGATTCCTTGTAAAAAGGGGATCTCCATCTTCTTTGTAGCCACCCTTTCAATACTGGAACACGGTGATGAGGTCTCCCCTGAGCCTTCCCTTCTTCAGCCTGAACAAATTCACCTTTCTGGGCCTTTCTGTCTTCATGATCTTTAAGGATTGTGGCCACGGAGAAGCCCATGACAGAGCAGATACTCCCCTGGAGGGGCTGCAGCCAGGAGTAAGGCCATGCTAGAGTAAGTGCATCTCTGAAGGCAGAGTGTGGCTGCAGTTAATACCTCAGGCCTCCTGTGCTGCTGATAAGCCGTGTTACTCAGCAGCCTGCTGTGATAGTGTTCTCAGTCTCCTTGCCTACAAGAGCATAAGGCATCAAGCAGAAAACAAAATGGTTTAAATGAAGAAAATAACAGTTAGGGTGCTGTGCCAGGCCTTGGCTCCTTGAGTAGCTCCAAGCACAGTGTCTGCATCCTCAGGGACTTGAGAACTGTTGTGTGAATCAGCCTTCTTTTTGCTAGATTAGCTGGTGTTTAAACCCAAAAATAGCAAAGGCTCTTTCAGATCCTTATTTTCCTTCTGTTTGGAGCATGTGCCTCTGCTCAGCAGTCAGTGCTGATGGGCAGAATGAGCTCGTGCAGAGGAAACACTTTCAGTTTTGACTTTTTCTTAAGCAAATAAAGATGAAGATACTTCAAATTCCTTCTTAAAGTACCCATTTGCCTCTAGATTTCAAAGCATCAACCAGGTTGGAAAAGACCTTTAAGATTATCAAGTCCAACCTTTACCCTGGTGTTTATTTGCTTGAATTGAATGTTAAGCTTGACTCAAGCACTGTTAGGCTTGACTCAGTTGTTTTGCGTGGTGGTGATTATACATCAAATGGAGCAAGGATTGTGGAGCAGTGCCTTGCCACCCGCGTTCTGCTCATGGAGATTTCCCAGTAGCCAGCCTGGTTCTGCCACTGGGAACCTCACTGTGGCACTGGAAGGACCAGGGTGTCAAAGGTGTGTATTTACAGATCTTCCCCCTTTCCCTTAAGGTTAAACTTGAGCAGCACACACTAGAAGATATCTATATTGAATAACCAAGGTATGAGTTTGTCATGTGAGTGAAACCATTGCTATGTGAGTAACTCAGAACTTGAAGTGCCGTAAGTCAGAAAAGCCGCTGAAGTCTGAGCTAGCAAGTCTTCAAGATTTATACGGAGTAAACTAACAACAAAAAATCCCCCCCTTTTTTCTTTTCCCTGGAGCATCTCCCATGCAAAGAGAGGCTGGGAAAGTTGGGGCTGTTCAGCCTGGGGAAGAGAAGGATGCGTGGAGACCTCATAGCAGCCTTCCAGTATCTGAAGGGGGCC
>JBAFWW010050067.1:0-27445 GCA_036873685.1 Agapornis canus
TTTTTTTTTTTTTTTTTTTTTTAATTTTTTTTTTTTTTTTTTTTTTTTTTTTTGCTATGGTCTAAAACCAAAATCTGCAAATTCCTTCCTCAAGAGCTGCAAGAAATGACATGGTTTGGATGTCAGTATTTTTTTTTTAAGTAAATGTCTTCCATTAAAACTCTTCTATTATTTCTTTCCTTCACTGATAAATTATATGTAAAGAAAAATATTGATCATGTTGTTGACCCATTGTGCTTGCAGAATTCACAAGGAACATGTTTGTTCATTGAACTGTTTCCTTGAACTGTTGTTTTCATGCCATGTAGATGGATATGGCTACTGAATAGACTTCTAATGTTAATTAAAATGTGTTAAAATGGTTAAGGAACTTGTTATACCACTTCAGTACGGATTGTAGGGAAGTGCAACAGTACATTGCATCTATCTTGCATATACAGAGACTAAATACTTAACACTTTCCTAATAGTGGAAAGACAGTAACTATTTAAATAGCTTAAATCTACAGTCTTGTATTTAATGGGAATTTCCAAAATGAAAATATTCTATTAAACCAATTGGAAATTCATTCTTTAGAGCATTTGGGTACTTCTGAAAGGTCTCTTTTAAGATAGATTGCCTTTATGTATTAACATTACCTCAAATACTTAATGTGAAATAATCCTATACTACTGGGTAGGGGGAAGGGGGTGGAATAGTCAATCTTCAATTTCTTATTACTATGACTTCATGGTATGTACATATATGTGTATATATATATATATATATATATGGTATCATGTTTCTTTCTGAAACAAATAGGTGCTATGCTGTTCTCATGATTTCACGACTGCATAGAGAAAAACCTGATATATATGAGCAATCAAACATTGTAAATGCCAGTGTTGGGACTTTTTTCAATGCAGCTGGTGCATTTGCTGCTATTTTTAAGGTTGAGCGAACAGGATAACCTGAAAAGTTAGAATCTATTATACTCAATGAGGTGTGAATTTATAGGATTTTTATAAAGTCAGTCGGGGGCAGTGAAAATAAAACAGTATAATAACCTATCAAATATTCTAGGTTGACCTCTTCTTGTGGCTTAATGTGATATCTAGCACTATAATCTGAGATTATGAATTCTGAAAAAGAGAAAAGCTTTCAAATAAGAGGTGAAAACAGTTGCTGAAAATTCAGTATGTTCTGTAAACTGTTAGAAGAGCAAGATACATGAATTTTCTGCAGAAGTGCATCATCTGGTACAATATATGCTTACGTGGGCCATTTTACCCTTTCATTATGCAGACATTTAAATGTACAATGTACTTTAATACACTGAAATCAACATCTGTATTTTGTGAAGGGATAGTTACTGAACAGTAGAGCTATAATGGCATAATCTACCACTGAGGGATGCCTAGTCACACATAAATGTATTGAGTTATTCTTTGTATAGATAATGTTATGATAAGCTGTTAAACACGTAAGTGTGGCTATTAAATAGATATTTATTTTTTTTAATGAAATTAATAGAAACTGGTGTATTGAGTTTGCATGGCAAGGTTTTGGGGGTCTACAGGGGTTCTGTCAGAAGCTGCCAGAAGCTTCCCCCATGTCTGATAAAGCTAATGCCAGCCATCTCCAAGAAGGACCTGCTGCTGGCCAATGCCACCCATCAGCAATGGTGGTAGTGCCTCTGGGATAATGTATTTAAGAATGGAGAACAGTTACTGCACATGAAAAGCTGCTGCTGGAGAGAGAATCAAGAAGATGTGAGAGAAACAGCCCTGCAGATGCCCAGCTCAGTGTAGAGGGCTGGGGAGGACGTGGTTCAGACATCAGAGCAGATTCCCCTGCAGCCTGTGGTGCAGCCCATGGTGAGCCAGGCTGTGCCCCTGGAGCAGGGGGATGTCCGAAGGAAGCTGTGGCCCTGTGGGAAGCACTTGCTGGAGCTGGCTTCTGTCAGGACCTGTGGCCCCACGGAAGGAGGAGCACATACTGGGACAGGTTTGTTGCAGGATCCGTGACCCCTCAGGGGACCCATGATGGAGCCATTTGTTCCTGAAGGGCTGCACCCATGGAAGGAACCCACAATGGAGCAGTTCATGAAGAACTGCTGCCCATGTGAAGGACTTATGTTGGAAAAGTTCATGGAGGACTGTCTGCTGCAGGAGGGACCCCATACTGGAGCAGGGGAAGAGTGTGAGGTGTCCTGCGCTGAGGAGGAAGGAACAGCAAAGCCAGCGTGTGATGAACTGACCATAACCCCCATTCTCCACACACTACATCACTGAAGTGAGGAGGTAGAGAATTCAGGAGTAAAGTTAAGCCAAGAAAGAAGGAAGGAGTGAGGAGAAGTTGTTTTTAAGATTTTTTTATTATTATTATTTCTCATTATCATAGGAAAATCACCACTAGTCAAGATTTTTATTTTATAGAGCTACATAGAATGCCATAAATAGGTTTTGTGTCTTAGTAGTGCAGCCCTATAATAGTGAAGGCAATTCACATGAAGCATGAGAGCTATACTGTCTTAAATCCTATGCTAACTTAAAGATGTCATAATAAAACTTGAGTAGGATTTTGGTATACACTGGAATAGGTGCAGTTCCTGGACTGTATATACAATTTTATCTCCTAAATTCTGTCTGTGCTGCTTTTTGTCAAAAGGTTCCTGTAGTAAAGTGTCCTTTACATTCTGTATATAGTGAAAATATGGATGTGATTTAAGCACTAAGTGTTATTAGCAATGGACAAATCCATACAAACATATATATGCATGTGGATAATGCAACATCTATTCTGAACACCAGTTCACAAATCTGACACCTGTCCGGCACACCATTCCAACTCTGCCTAGCAACACACCAACTCTTTGCAGCAACAATCCATCTGTCTGTGTTACCAATCCAACTGTTCACAAGAAAACCCAAAATCTTTCCAGGATCAATCAATCTCAGTATCCTGCCAAGCTATTTTCCCCTCAGTGTTAAAATGACACAAGCTCTTATGCAATAAACTACTGGGTTTTTAAAGGGCCAAATCTATTGTGGCCCACTGGTCTTCTGACAGTTGTATCTCGAATTTCAATTACAAAAATTAGATAACTAAAAAGGACAGAGGAAAGACAATTAAAGTTCAGCATCTGTGATAGATAACCAGAATAATATTTTCTAGAAATCATATGCTCTTACAATGCCTTCAACACCGGGCACATCTCCATATGGGAGTACAATGCATAACTTTGAACTGAAATTGAAAGGAAGATAATTTTCTGCAATCACAGAGCACATTTTACATTAGAAAATATGCAGTATTTCTTTGGGTGAGTGCTGAGTACTTCATGTATATTGCAAAATTCTAAATGTAATTATCTGCCTTTATTTCTCTCTCTCTCTCTAATGCTATGAAAATAACTATTTATGCATGTCATTTACCCTATTTCCCGTCTTAGTTATTCTGTCTTTAAGCTCCAGTGACTCTTTGGTTTCCTGTGTCATCTTTCTTTGTCTTGCAATACAGGATCAGAGAATAATTCTGATGAATATCTTTGCTTTCTGTGGTTCCAAAAGATAAAAGGGGCTGACAGGGTCCTCAAGAGACCTTTAGACCACCTCAGAGCCCAGAGTACAGCCAGCTATGGAATGAGACCAGTCTGCTCACAGCTCGGTCCTGTTGTGACTTTAAATACTCCAAGGACAAAGATAGCACAGCTTTTAGAGCAACCTGCTCCACTACCTCACTGTCTTCAAGAGGAAAAAGTTTCTCCTTGTATCCCATCTGAAGCTCACATACCTCCATGTATACCTGTTATTTCCTACCCTCCCTCCATGAATGCTGAGGAGCATGGCTCCATCTTCTTCACAACCCTTGTGTCAGCTGTGGGGTCTGTTAGCTGAACTGAAGCTGTCCCTTCTCCAAGCTGATCCAGCTCTCCTGGTCTCTTCTCACAAGGTCACGTTCTCCAGCCCCTACTGCCTTGGAGGGCCTCCACAGAGCTCCCTCCCATTTGTCCATGTCTTTCCTGTCAGAAAAAAAAATAAGACTAAAACTGGATGCATGATCTAGGTATCACCTGACAAGTGCCACAGAGAGGGAGTCAAGTCATTCTCTCAATCAACAGGCTATGCCACTGTTCATACAGCCCAGGATGCTGTTGGCTGCATTTGCTGTCAGCACATACTGTGGGCTCACATTCATCTTGCTGCCCACCTCCACCCCAGGGCCTTTCCTGCAGAGCTGCTTCATGTCTTCTCCATCTGCAGACAGTGTTGTTGCAGGGGATGTTTTTTTCTTGTAATGGTAAAACTTTCTTGGGATTTGGAGGGCTTGGAATTTGTCCCTGCTGAATTTCATAGCGTTTCATAATGGCCATTTCTTCAGCCTGTTTGGAGCACTGTCCTTCAGTATATTGACCATTACCCATAACTAGGCATCATCTGCAAAGCTGGTAAGAGTATGTTCTGTCACCTCCTGCTCATCATTGACAGAGATGTTAAGGGAAAGACCCTGATGAGGACCCCTGTTGTAGCTCACTTGTCACAGACATCCAGGTAAAGTATAACCTGTTAACCTCCTTCTGAGCCCCATCATACAAACATAGCTGATTCATCTGGTTGTCTAACCATGC
Organism: Agapornis canus; assembly: GCA_036873685.1. Lineage (NCBI taxonomy): Eukaryota > Metazoa > Chordata > Aves > Psittaciformes > Psittacidae > Agapornis > Agapornis canus. The sequence continues at coordinate 4,610 of JBAFWW010050067.1, forward strand.
AGATGATAACATCCCTACTTCAATATCATTGACAACAGTGGCAAAACTTTGTTAAAGTCAAGGTAAATAGCATCCACTACTGTCCCTGCATCGACAGATCTAGTCATTTTATCATAGAAGAGAAACAGGTTGTTAAAGCACAATTTACTCTTGATAAATCCATGCTGGTGACTTTCAATCATCTATCAAACTTCATGTGCCCAGAAATGTGTTCCAAGAGGACTTTATCCATGATTTTCCCAGGAACTGAAATGCGTCTGACTGACTGTAGAGCTCCTAGTGTTGACCTTTTGGCCTTTTTTGAAGAAGGTTGTGACATTTGCCTTTGTCCAGTCAAGAGAGACTTCTATTTCCTTCTCAAATACTATGAAAACAAAATAAAACCAAATTGATATTTTAAAATCTTTTCAAAGCTTGTACATTTTTCAACGAGTAGGTATTTTATTTTGTTGAATAACAATAGAAACATTGACATAGCACATCTCTTCAGGTATTTTAACATTTAATTTCAGCTGCAGTTGTATTCATTTCTATGGTACATAAATTCTTCTAGATATAACTATCTACTGCTGATATAAAGTTTCTGGCTACAGAATATATCTTGGAAATCCTCAAGAGGGTTATTGCATTGGTTTACTGCCAAGTGTACTGTAGCATGTAAGATGTCAGTAGAAATTAGAGATGCATGGGCATTAATATATGAACAAGCAACTTAGCTGAGGAATCCTTGAATGATTCCGAATTAACCTACACTTCACTGAATGGAAATTCAGGCAGCGTTTCAAGTGAATTGTCTAAAGATTATTCATATGAATTAATAGTGAAGGTCTGAGTACACAAATTTGCTAATTGCAATTAGAAAACAGTAGTAATTAAATGTTTCCTGAGAATTTAGGAGGCATTTTAAAATGTTTTCTATTTCTTTCATTACTGCATTTCATTTAAAGTTCAATTAATTCATATGGTCTAGGATATGGGTCTTTAAAAAAGGTTGACATCTTATTTATTTAAAATTAAAATTATGAAAAAAAGTACCAATATGACATTTACTAGGTTACTTTCCTGTCTAGTCCATTGGACTTACTTCTCTTTTAGGCACTTTTAGTCTTTAAATAGATCTGTCAAGATGACTTTTAAATCCTAGTCACCTGAGCAAAACAATGGCTTTGCACTGGTTTTTGTAAGCAGGAATCTTTATTTTCTCTTCTGCTGGTACTGTCAGCATTCAGTGACTATAGTTCCTAAATTATGGTCTCATTCTCAAAAAACCATAGCAGCTTACAAACTAAGGTGGGAGTAGGTTCACTTCTTGCACATTGAATTTTTGAGGTACCTGTGGAGAATACTGCCAACACAGAAGACTCTAATACAAGATTTTCCCCACCTGCTGCTGAATAGAGTTAATGAGTGAGTTTTGTGCTTTATTTTGCTCTATTGATGTGTGGAAAACAGTTTTATTTATGCTTATAGCACAAGCAGCACATCTTATTGGTCCTACTGGCTTTTAAAAATAGCCATCTCTTTGTAAAATCTGTGAAAATTAGGTCAACTTTATTTTTGCTGTCTGAATCAGCACTGAGAAGCTGGGCATAATACACTGCTTGTCCTTTATGCAAGTTGTTCCATACATGAACATATTATTATTTGTATTTCTGTATTTTTTTTCCAATATCCAACATGTCCTTAAGAAGAACTAGTATATTAAAAAATGGCTCATAATGAATATGTAGTGGGTTAAAATATAATTTTGATTTTAAAAAGGGCAATGCTAAAGAGGACTAAACTAATCAAATGATTACTGATATTATAAAATGGTTCCTAGATATTCTTGGCATATTAATAATTACAAAGGTTTCAGTCCAGAGAGGTAATCTAATAGTCCTGGCCAGTAAAATCCAGCTCTCAGCAGATGTCCTTATTCAGATGAGTTGCCCTGTACATCCTGAATAATTAGATTGTACATGGGTGGCTTGAACTTCACTGCTTGGTTCAAAGAGCTGACTCGCAGCTCTTCAGGTCATGTGAACTTAATTTGGGATCTGTAATGTACTGGAGGTTAGGCTTTGTGCACAGTTCACATGCCAGACTAACAACAAGGGTTTCGTAAGGGTGAGAGGGTTGAACGGGTGAAAGCACCGCTGTATTACAGACTCACACTTTAAACCTAATTTGGAGATAAAATTTCACCTTTTCAACTCTTCCCTACATTCAGTTCCAAAAAGCACAATTGCTCATACATGCCATGACTTTGGCCCTGAAGTCATAAGCAGAGATGTCACAGTTAGTTGATTTAAAATGTATATTAGCACTGGGAGCCACTTAGGAAAATGTTTAAAAACAAGTAAAACTAAGCACTGAGTATTCAGAAATTGGCTACTGTATTGAAGAGACAAAATATTTTACAGAGTCTAATGGGAAGCAAATGGAAGAAGCAGCTGTAGATATAATACTGCAAAACTATTCCCTTTCCCAGAACATTACAGAAAGAAATAAAAAGCATGGATGTTTAATTTTCCATGTTCAGTTTTACAGGTGTTTATATTTATTCCTCTTTTTATAATTATTTTTTACAGTAATCAAAGAAAGAAAGTGATACCATGGTTATATTTCCTTTTTCTTGCCTGCTTGCTTTCTTCTATAATGACAAAGGAGGGTTTTAGTTTTTCATGGCCAATTATTGAAGGGTAAAAAAACCTTGGTTTTAAAAACTAGGTAGTAGCAGACAAGGAAATATGATGCAAGAAAGTAAAGAAAGGAAGACTGAGAGAAAAGGAGAGAGCCAGTGATCCAGCAATATAGTCTGATTTTTATACATTGAGGAAAACACAGGCACAATAGACTTCCTACCACAGAAAAATTCTAAGTGTTCAAGTCCTAAAAAAATAAAAGCTTGCTTTATACTACAGTTTCTTTTTGTGATCAGGCTATATTCCATCTTTCTGATGAAATTGCAAATAAATGCTATAACTATAGTGTTTTCATTAACAAACATACATGATATTTATTTACTTAAAAATTAGAAAAAAAGTTGAATGAAGAAGAAATTTTTATTACAGATCCATTTGACATAATCTTTATAATCAAACTGACTTCTCTTGTGCTGTTAGAACTCAAATGGGTTTTAGTGGATGGAGTAGCAAATTAGAATAAAATTTCACAGGAAAGTCTTATAAAATTAAATAAAAGTGAGTGCTTTATCTGAAAAAAAAAAAACAAAACTCTTTTCAATCTTTAATTTCTGCATGTCTTAATTAAATATACCTTGTGAAAAGTTCAGCAAAATAAATAATCGGTATATATTTTAAAATTTAAAGATATTCCTTATTATAATGAAAAGGAAACATTTTGAGCTTGAAAGTATGACACAAATTATTACACTAAGCCTATAGCAAAATATGTATTGTCAAACAGCTATGTTATCTCAGGCAATATTCAATGTTTAAAAATAAATAATGAATGCAGAAAGTAAAGCTTGAATTTTAATTCTCACAGCATGTGGAGACTTAGATAGTTTTATCTGCAGAATTACATCCTTGTACTTAAATCCAGACCAAATTTTAGTCTTTGATTGTGATGTACTTCAAAAACTTATAGTCCACAGCTCTGGCAGATTTGGAAAAGTGAGTCAGAAACAATCAGAAGCTGTCACATTAGTATGTTCAATTGGAAGGTAGTAGGCTCACTTCTGAAATAATACACTTGTATAAAACTTAGATTTCCTAAAAGAATCACAGAATCCCAGACTGGTTGAGGTTGGAAGGGACTTCTGGAGTCATGTGGTTCAACCTCCCAGTGCAAACAGGGCTACCTAGACCGGATTGCCCAGGACTATTTTCAGATGAGACTCCACAACCCCTCTGGGAAACCTGCACCAGCTCTCCACCACCCTTACTGTAAAAAAAGTTGTTTTCTCTTTTTCAGGTGGAACCTGCCATTTTTCAGTGTGTACACATTGCCTCTGTTCCCACTACTAGGCACCTCTGAAAAGAGTCTGTCTTTGCCCTCTTTGCAACCTCCAGTTCTCCATCACCCTTACTGTAAAAAAAAAAGGGTGGACTCTGAAAGGAGTCTGTTTTTGCTTTCTTTGCAACCTCTCTTATTGTATTTATACACATCAATGAGATTGCTGGCTGGGCCTTCTCTTATCCAGACTGAACAGTACCAGCTGTCTGAGCCTCTTCTGGTAGGAGAGATTCTCCAGTTCCTTAATCATCTCTGTAGCTCTTTGTTAGACTTTATCCAGTATGTCCATGCCTTTCTTGCAGTGAGAAGTCCAGAACTTGATACAGGACTCCAGGTGTGGCATCAGGATTGTTTGGGATCATCTCAATTAATCTGCTGCCCAAAATACCAGTAGCCTTCTTTGCAGAAAAGATATATTTTTGGCTCATGTTCAACTTGGTATCTACCAGGACCCCTAGGGACTTTTCTGCCAAGTTGCTTTCTAGCTGGTTATTTCTCCCCAGATGTAGGACTTTGCACTTCACTTTGTTGATTTTCATGAGGTTCATGTCAGACCATTTCTTTTACTGAAGGAGAACCCGGAGACTGCTGTAAAAACTCTTGTCTCGGTTGTCTGACTCTGTTACCTGCATTATTACAGAGATAACCCTGAATAACCCGCGGTAGAAGCAGGAGTTATTTCAGTAACCTACACAGGTTAATCAGTTCTGATTAGGAATACACTCTGTTAGCTTTGTTGCATGCTCTTGTTAAAGGGGTCATTCTGCTTTAGAGTGTGTTGTGAAGACATACCAGATTTCTCAGACCTAGCTTATATTTCTGCACCATAAATCTGTCAGTGTTAAACAATATTATATGCAGATTACTTAAAAGATCAGCACCTGCTTCTTGCATTCATTCACTCATCTGACATTCAGCTAATAATCACCTAGCATAACCAGTTACTCATTGCAAGAAGCACTTCAATTATCTTTTTTTTTTTTCTTTTTACTGGGGGAAGGAATGAAAAACTATTGTCATTTTAATGCTTTTTCTTATGTTTGTGCATTTTTCATTTATAAATAATGAAAAGAAACATTATCTATAAAATGCTTCCAAGGATATGAAAATAAACAGCTTTTGAGAAATAAGACTACAATTGTTTCAAGTAAGGCAGTCTGGTTCTTAAGGGTATGAAAAAGGCTTTTGAAGAATTTGGTTACCCATTTGTGTACCTAGCTTTATCTAGTAAATATAACAATCTAATTATAAAAATCAGCATGAGAAAATCTTAAAGGCCTTTAGTTCACTCTAAAATGTTTCCTTTTATTATTTCTAAAGTAACAAGAGAAACTTTTGCTTACACACCATCCCCACCTAGATCAAGCAATATGTTTCATAATTTTGCTCACATGACTTGGCCAGTAGTTCTTGTTCTAACTACCAGTTTCCAGCTTTCTGTAACTGTTGCCTCAACTCATTTCTTTATCATCAACTTGGATAACATCAATGATTTCAATGGAACTGATAATTATGCACAGATTTCAGTCTAAACACAAAGATGTACAGGCCTCTAACATTGGCGTCTTTTTAAAAAGAGGTTGGTTCTTTTATTTAGTTCATCAAAACTAGAAATTCTGTGCCTTTCCTTTTTTATTTCAAACTTCTGACTTTTATTTTTCCTTTTTTTTTAAAAAAAAAAAATAAATTTTGTGAGGTTTGATTGTCAAAATTTTTCCTTGAAACAGGTCCCACTAAAAAGTATATGTTTGAAGTGCATTTTTGTAAGGCTGAGTAGTCTAGTTCTAGTTCTAGTCTCCCAAAGCATTCAGGTAGTAGAGATTCTTGATCCATAGCTGCAGTGAAAACTGCAAGGAATTGTGCTGAAAAGTAAGCAAGGCATCTGGGAGCTGGGTAGACTTTCAAAATAAAAAGTGTTTCAAATGAGCTCTAGACATTGTTGAATGTTTGGAATGAGCTTTATTTCATCATTTCTCCTAAAAGCCAGCGAACATGACAAGCAAGAATAAGTCTCTTTTCCTTCATGCCATATGAGCTGTTTAGGAGAGAGCATTTAGGCAACAGAACTTCTTGGTTATAGAATCATTCTATTGCAAGCCTGAATGTTTTTTTATCTTTCTAAAGGATTCAACTCTCTGTCTTTTTCTTACAACCTTTGTCATAAACTGACTTTTTCTTACAACCTCTGTCATAAACTGACTTTTTCTATCTCCTAGCTTCTCAAATATAAAAGGAAAAATTATTTCGGGAAAAAATAATCCAACAAAATTGTGAAGCCAGATATTGTCAGTGTCCTAATCATTTTTTTCTATAAGTTCATAATAATATGTCTTTACCAACATAATAAAATGCTCCCTCTCAAATAATTTATTCTTACTTGAAACCTGAGTTTGGTATATTTCACCATTTTTCTACATTAGAGTACATTAGAGTTAGTGCTTTCAAACAAGTAGGCATAGGCTGCACTCTGTTGTAGCTAACATTTTTAATTTGCTTTTCTTTGTGCTAGAATTTCATGTTTTTGTGTGCTTAACATAATAGGTAACTCCACCCTCTAAAAAATGTTCTTCCTTGAAAAGGTGCATTCTGATAAGCCCTGTTTTCAGATAGCTTCTAAAAAACCAGTGGGAGCCATTATTTAAGGAGGACTTTTTGGTTTACTACCACGCATAGACAACAAATATGTTTTGGCTCAAACCTTAAAAAAGAATTTTTAAAATTGAATAAAATAGATCTAAGTATACTTTAAGGTCTACATAATTTAAACATTTTTTATTACAAGTTTCAAAAACCAATGTCCTGGTTTCATTTGGGATAGAGTTAACTTTCTCCCTAGTAGCTGTGTTTTGGCTTTAGTTAGGAAATAATGCTGATAACACACTGATATTTCAGATGTTGCTAAATAGTGCTTACCCTGACCAAGGACTTTTCAGTGTCTCATGCTTTTCCAGTGAGGAAGGGCACAAGAGGCTGGAGGGCAGCAGAGTTAGGACACCTGACCCAAACTAACCAAAGAGCACATTGTGCCCAGTATATAAACTGGGAGGAGTCACCCTGAAGGGATGGATTGTTACTTAGGTCAGGCTGGGTATCAGTCAGCAGGTGGTAAGCAGTTGCATTGTGTATTGCTTGTGTTTATTGGGATTGTTTTTTAGTTTTCCCTTTTAGTTTTATTTCTCCTTTTTATTATTATTATTAGTAGTAGTAGTAGTAGTAGAAGTATTATATTGTACTTTAGTTATTAAATTGTTCTTATCTTAGTCCATGGAGTTTATATTCCTTTGATTCTATTCCCCATTCCACCCTGGGAGTTGGGGGGGGAGGAGGAGGGAGAAGAGGGGGAAAAGGCAGGAATGAACAAGCATAGCATTTAGATGCTGTCTGGGTTTAAACTGTGGTAACCAGTATTGTGCATATCAGAGGCCTGGGTGATATTTCTGTATGTATTCTCTAGGTAAGGCTACAGAATGTAATTGTTCCAAAAGCTAGTGGAGAGCAGATAGCTGAACCTACCAAAAATCTTTGATTAAATACAGGACTACTTGTTAGAAGATGTCTCTCAAACTTCTAGTTGCAAAACCTTAAAAAAAATCACAGTAAAACAGAACTCTGTGATACTGCTATATACTTACTGTCTAAGTTTCATGTAGCATAAATGTTTTAATAGCTTTTTTCCTCTGTTTCTGACTTTTTATAGTTTATTGCTGGGGTGAGTGGATTGAGAGAGGATGACTGGATCACCAGAGGTATGGAAAGAGGTCCCTCCTTGGAGAGGTAAGCGAAAACCCTTGCAATCCCTTCCTCCCTCCCAGTTGCCCTTGAATAACAGGTACGAGGTCTTGGAAGTACAGGACCAGGTAAATGGAGATGGAGGGGTAGATCTATCTAGCGAGTCACCCAGGGCTTGTCACTCACCCCCATGCCTTAGAACTTCCTCGACCAAGAAGAAAAGAAGAGTAATTGTGGTGGGTGACTCCCTTCTGAGGGGAACAGAAGGGCCCATTTGTCAACCAGATCCATCCCACAGGGAGCTCTGCTGCCTACCTGGGGCTCAGGTTAGAGATGTTAAAGGAAACTCTCTGATCTGGTGCAGCCTCTGACTACTGTCCGCTGCTGGGTTTTCAGGTTGGCAGTGATGGAATTATTACAAGGGGAGCAAGGAGGAAAACAAGAGGAAAACATTGCTGATAATCACATCCTGCCTATAAAGGGTCTTTGTGCAAAGCACAACCTGAACAATGTTAGCTTTCTTTGCTGAATTACTTCTGCACAGTTTTAAGCTGACTTTTCCTTTAGCACTTCTTGCCATATTTAGTATCACAGTTGAGTGTGCAAAACTCCAAGCTTCACATTCAAGTGGGGCCACTGGGATCTGCAATATCTCAGAACAAGATATCAAGCAAGAGGGAAAAAAACCTGAGAAAGACCATTCCACCCCCCAAAATTATTACCCCATCAGGTGAGGCAAACTTATTGGTGCATTTACTTTTGACTTGAACTTCACATGAAGTTACGGAACAGTCCAGACTGAAGGACTGCTGTTACTGCCTTGTGAATGTCAAACAACCCAAAGACTGATTTTTCTGTTAAATCTTTACTGAGGAGGATAACAAGGGAAAGGAAAATTAGATACAGAAGGAGATTACCCATGACTTCTGAGTTTACAAAGGAAATGTGATTTGGCAAGTCTGAGCAGCAGAGATGCTGCTCTCTGAATTAGGGTTAGTTCCACCTAAAAGAAAACTATGGTTTTGGGAAAAAAAAAAGAAAAAGAAAAGTTAATACACTGTAAGTCTGTAAGGATATCTCACAATTGAGAACTGGCACCAGGCAAAGTCATCCCCCTCTAAATGTTACCTGGGGGAATTTAAAGTTGTTTGAAATTATATATGTCTAGAACCTTATTTCATCTTAAAAGAAAAAGAAATTACAACCATGTATATCCATACATTACATATGTACAGCCATAAACATTTCTTCTCCTGTATTGGTGTAATCATAAACCATTTGTATTATTTTTTCATAAGTACAGCATAGAAATGATAGTGGTGGCTGCAAAGAGACTGAGGGCTTGAAATGCTACTGAGTAGATAGTTCTAAAGAAAGTTTTCTCCTTCCCTTGAAGATATAACTGCAAATGGGAAAAAGGACATAGAAAGGTGTCAGTAAGTATTCTTCAGTTAAGTTTCTTATCAGGTCATCTTCCAATGGGTACAGGTACTGAAGTCTCTGCAAAGAAGGGCTCTGTTTGGAGGTGGTCATTGTGAAACACACCAGAAGTGCATGGCAGTTCCTGTCTCCTCTAACTGGCATCATAGTCATGTCATCAATTTGTGCTCAAGACTTTCCAGGCTGTGCAGAAGGTAAGCCTTGGCTTACTAACACATATATTCCAGTTGGGTTTTGGTGGGCTGTTTCCACAACAGTTACGTTCATATTTCCATCAGAAGCAAGAAGGTTGGGGCTAAGCATGGATAATCTAAGAGAAAAACAGGATGATGGATTAGTCTCTTTGAAGACTTGCATGGCTTAGTGTGAGATGTCCCTGCTTATGGCAGGGGGGTTGGAACTAGATGATCTTAAGGTCCTTTCCAACCCTAACAATTCTATGATTCTATGATTCTATTCTAAGATGGAGGATAATACAAGTCAGGTGATAATCAACCCTGGTCCTATGCCCTCTTAACATGTAGAAGGAGCTGGAGTAAGGTTTGAAGGCACTGTATGAGTGAGTTGGAGGAGAGTAGCATTAGAGATGCTGTGTGGATGTCCTTGCAACAATAGATGCTTTTCACATGGACTCCAGAGCCAGTGCAGTAAAAGCCATGTCTGTGGCCTTTCCTGTGATTGAGTACACAGGTGGAAGGTCTGTAATCATCTCTTTGGGTACTCTTTGTTTCTCCCTTTTGTGCATTTCTCGCAGCTCTCTATCTAAAGTGAAGCTACAAATCAGCTGGCTGCTCTGAGACTTTCTCCATAGATTGTCCCTCTTCCTACAGCTATCAAGAAGCACCCAGCTAAGTGCTTCTCACATGTCTGTGGTCTCAGAGTGAAGACTGAGTGAAGATAGTGAGACTTCCCTGTTCTTTTCTATTACAACAAATCGCATGTTTAAGAGTTTGGTTTGCTTTTCAGTATTTTAGAAGCATTGCTGTAACATATTAATTAAGGTTATGCTAACAAAGGAGCAGCCACAGATGTTGCTGAGATTGCTGCTGAGAGTAGACAAATGCTCTGGAACGAGTAGAAAAGCTTACCTAAAAGTTCATTGCTAAACTGTGTACAGGAGGTAGAAAGAGCAAACAGCCAATTAAATACACTGGAAACCGACAGGAAATGTGGAGGTGGAAGAAAAATGGAGGTATTTTGCTGCTGCCCTTGAGAAAGTCATTCCACCCTCAATTTCTCCAATGCCATATCCTTTGTAAGGTTTCAAAACCAACATGTAAAATATATTAAGGATAACCCTGTCTGAAAGTTAAAGCCCTTTTGGGGAGAATAAAAGAAGAACTTCAAAGTAGCAAAATGCTAAATCTGGCAACTTGTTTTTAATGGAAGTAGAAACCTGCGCGATTTAATACTTGAAAGTGTAATAAGAAGAGAAATGTCACACACAGAGTTCAATTCCTACCCGTGGAATTGTGCCCCTGATTTAACAAATTCCAACTTAAATGCTTCCACCACAACTGAAGAATGTTTTACTGACCTCGAGCTCATTGTGCAGCAGAGGTCCGACAGTATTGCTAGGACTGGGATCAAAGAAGCAGAGGTTTTCAAAGCAGCTTGCTAGCTTGATGTGAGCAAAACCCAGCTGCTAACATTCTGCAACCTCTTGAATGCCAAACCCCCATTTTTTGTGGACTTTTGCTCAGGATGGCTTTATACACGCTGCATCAAAATCTATTTTCACTTCAGAGAAGTCTCTGGCCTCTCTCTCACTAACGGACATTGCTGCGCATGATGCTGCACAGTGGTTTGATTTGTCTTAGACCAAAATTCAGCCTTGCAGGATGACCACTGGCATCTAGCTATACTTCCCAGACTGACTGCTGGTGTTACTTCAGTCATGAACAGAATCCCTTCTATACGTAACACTGCATGAAATCAATGGATTATTGCTAGTGCAATCAAGCAAACTTTAGCTTGCCCATATTGGGGTTAAAATGTCTTTTTTTTAATAATTATTTTTTCAGTTTTCACATACTTGAGCACCCGGTCTTAATACTCTGGACATGGGATAGAATTCTGAATGCTGCCACCAAACAGATGCATGTCCTGAGACATTGGTCAGGATCTCTCATAAGGTAACACTTCATTGTAGTAAATATTATCATTTATGTGCCAGGTTACTTTCAGCTCAGCACAGTGGGAAACTGCTGTCTTGAATAATAGAATGTCTGCAAGTTATTAAATTTTGACCATTGAACCTACTGGTACCTAGCAGGGATGTTAAGATTAATGTTTATGATGTGGTGTAGAGATGAAAGCTGCTCCAAAATGTGATTTATGATTTAGCTGTAGAGCCATCAGGGCTAACTGGTGGGAGCAGCTTGGAATGGCAGTCAGGTATTAGGACTGACTTGCTGTGCTGTAGACTAGCATGGTACTGGTTGTTCTTACTGTGCCATGGTAGAAAACTGCCAGGGGACCTAGACCAGGAGGTTTAAACAGAAGGAGGACCATGCAAATTCCCATCTTTTACAGACATCCATGTTTTGGTGCTTGTAACAATTAGCATATCTGTGCCAAAGGCAATTTGCTAGTCTCTGTCTGTGCTGATTTTGGCTGTGTCTTAGCTGCAGGGTGAGCTTCACAGCATTTTGCCATTCCGAGTTGCCTCATTATCCATATTACCCTCATCTGGAAACCAAGGCAGGCAATCAGATGTGCGCACATTGTAAGTGCAACCTAAAACCTAGAAGCTGGGAAAGGTTCCCACCTTTTGGGTGTTTCCATTTAATTTCTGGAGGGGTTTGGTGAGAAATTTGGCATAAACTATGAAATCATAACATAGCAACATGACATCCATGATTGATGTAAATTATGACACCTCTCAAGATATTTCCCTCTCTCCTGCAGTGTCCCAGATATCTTAGCCAAGCAGATGTTCACCATTATTTTGAGCCGTGGAAAAATGTAGGATTCACACTAAAAGAAATAATACAGAATATGGAAGATGTCTGAACTATTCTCTGTTTGCTTTGTCTTGCAAGTAATGAGGAATTTGTTTTCTCTGAGTCAGAGCTGGAACTGGAACACAGACGTCTCACGTTCTGGAAGGACCTCACTCTTCAGAACCTCCAGCCACCAGGAAAGATGAGGCCTATGTCCCCCTCTCAAAAGGCTGTCCTGTTTTGATGTAGAAAAGCAACACATTTCTGTGAAACAGAGGAAGAAAGGAGAGATATCTCTGATATTATGCTCAGTTTCTTGTTCTGGCACATTATTGTGTCCAGTGATTGGAGGAGGAAAGGAAGACCTAGCAACCCATAAGACGCAATGGGTGCCGGCTCATTGTCTTTCTGGAGGTAGTGTTTGTTCTCTAATTATAACCCCAGTTCACTCTCAGCCATAAAGCTTTCAGTTTCTATGAGATTTCAGGACTCGTTTCTATCTCATATAAAACCTTGAAGTTTTCCAGGAAAACTGTTGGTGGCAAAAATCCGCTATTGTCCATTGTTGGCACTGAAGAAAGGCTGTTGGAACATGGCATGTAGACATTCCCTCCCACCTTTCCTTGCCAGTGTTAACAGTGTCATCGCTGACCCAAATAAATGCATTGTTCCCTGAAGCAGAGAGAATGAAGTTATTTTGAACTGATAAGGCTCCTCCCTGACTATTCCCTGCTTGGACTCCATTACCAGAAAGATGGTCCCCATCTGACTTGGCTGTTCTTCTTGGAATAACCCCAGATCTTCTCTATACTCCAAGCAATTTGACCTGTTTTCTTCTCTCGGTACATTTACCCATGAAGCACCAGAGAGCAAAATGTTTATCATAGAACGGAGGTCCAAATTGTTCTCCAAGGGCTCACCTCATCAGGAGATGTAGTAATTACATAGGGTAGGATTCATTCAGCCTGTTTGCAGCACGTTTCAAAGACAACACGGCTGCTGGAAATGCTGCCATTTCAGCCTCTCGTGTGAAAGGCAATGGTTATTGCATGTGGCTGCTCCTTCCACGCCAAGCCAAGCATTACTGCTCAGCTTGCACTGCTCTCCATGGTAAAGACAGGCCCTGGTGCTCATTGACCTGGCCGCCCATCAGCTTTTCCCAGGGAAGTCAACACTGCAGTGCAGCCAATGTCTGGATCCATCCCTCTTTGCCAGGCATGGGAACGTGGTGGGTCGGTACATTATGTGCAGCTTCAGGAAATGGAAGTCCTGCTGCAGGTTAGGGTTTGAGAAACAGACATCTTTTTTTCTTTTTTTTTCCCTTTTCTGGGGATTTTCTTTTTACTCCTTTCCCCCTCCTCACCCCACACTTTCCCTGGGCCTCTTCCAAGAGCAATCCTGGTGCCATTCTCTCCAGTCAAAGGCACAAAGAGCTTCTTTTACTGACCCACAGGCTGTTCAGGATACAAAGAAGTTAAACTAATAATGCTGCGATGCAACAGCCCACTACAGACAGGTCTGGATGAGTCACAGAAATAAAGAATAGGAAGGGATTTAAGAGGCCACCTTCCCCTCTTCCCCAAGGCAGCATAAGTATTTCTCCTACTACATTTTCCAGTGTCTCTGTTATTTTGCTCCTGTGGAGTACTGCAAGCTCTCCGTTCCCCCCTCAGGAATGGTATTTATTGCTGTGATTTATCACTCTTTGAAACAAGTTTTCCCAGTCTTTGTGCTTATTAAGAGAATGCACCTTTAATTGTGGAGTTTAACCCCAGAAGCTTCTGAAAACAGCATTTTAAGTGCACATTTAATCAGAGAGGCTAATATACCTCTTTGAAAGACTTCTGTTTCAAGATCTGTGTTGCCTAATGGCTAAGCTCTGACAAAGTGAATGCTAGATGTACACAGTGAAGTGGCATCATTTTCAGGTACTTGATGTAGTACACAGAGATCTAGAAAGGAACCCAGAAGACCTGGAAGGGAATCTAGAATTACTATATCAAATTGCTTAAAAAATAAATGCAAATGCTAGTTACACACTTGGGTTTGCACTCGTAAATGGTTAGAAGTGACACCACCTCAGCATTACTACTCTGACATCACCCATCAGAGATTTCTGCCCTTGCAAACAGCCATACCAGAGATATCCACCTGGTTATGCTCATCTTGCACAAAAGTGAACCTGATGGAGGCCCAAGTGATGCTGAGTATCCTCCACTGTCACTTGTGCCTCATTTGCAGGCTCTTTTGACATTTTATCTATTTCACTGACTAGAAGACTGTTCTCATTGCTCTAAAGATTAGGAAAGGTCTTCCATTTCTTTTGGACTAAACATGAACACAGAATATGGCACCATCTCTTCACACATCTCAGCATACCTACAGCATCCACAGCACCTCTAACATTGTTTTAGGTCCCCCTCAATTGTGGCAGCCCAGATACTTGAGTATGAACAGTCCCCAAAGGCATGGTGGTATGGTGAAACCAGGACCACCATCCCCACTGGTGTGAGAGCTCCTAGCTTTGGGAGGAAACGGTTGCAGGGCACAGAGGCTGCAGAATTGCTGATGGTGATGCTTTGGCTCTTCCACAATATATGCACAAGGCCCAGGGAGCTCTGATTTTTATGGGAAGGTGAGGCACTTCCAAGGGCAATAAAGCAACCTGAAAGAACACACAGCACATATAAAAATGCCCAAAGACCAACTTGTCTCCTACATCTCAAAATGCAGAGGCTGCTGGGGGCCTAGCTGGGTTTTTCTCTGCTGTTGTACAGCATGGAGGCCAGCTGAGGGTTTCCTTGTTAACAGACAAATAATGTTCACCCAAAGAGCCTGTTAAATTAAAGCTACTGTAATCTGAACAGGTTTGCAGTCTGCAGCTGCACTGCTCTTGTTTTGCACCCACCAGCAGCTGCCTGCATGTTCCTTATCCCTCACTCAAAGCTTGATGCTTTCCAGGACAAATGAGACCCGGTCACCCATTGCATGTCACTCACTGCATGTCACCCTGCCACTCACTGGGGACATGGGGCTTGATAAAAGGGCACCTGTATTCTGTCTCTGTGGCAACACCATGAACAAAACATCACCACCATTATTCTCAATGGGGTCAAAACGATTTTCACATCAAGGTCTGCAAACAGAGGAAGCTGGTCATCTACAGGGTAAATATTAACAACCTTTAGAATTATGTTTAACCTAATTAAATGGTTTATGGGATATTTCCTGTGCATGTAAAATCTGGACACTATTCCTGTTGGGTACAAATCTGCAGGTGTATTAACTGTTGTAAGATAAAACAAAGAAACAAAAACACAGCCCAAACTAACCAGTTCTTTAATATTTTAATTGTAAGGATGTTGTTTTGGTGTCAAACGGATTAAACAGACTGGAGCAGCTTAGTTCAGCCTAACCCACAGTTTCATAACACTAGATGGAGATCATTGTTGGCTGACAGCACTAAATTATTAGTAAGGTTCCTGTAGTTCTTTTAGGGAGGGGACTGGTTTGACTCTCTAATTCTTCTTTAACCAAACCCATTATTCCAAAGTTGTGTTCAATATGACCTGGAACAGCTTCAGTCATGGCTCAATTCAAATGGAAACTGAACTGAAAAATGTATTGGTTCCTCTCTCTGGGCTTTACTAAGTAATTTTGTAATAAAGTTTCATGGAAACGGAAGCTCCAGACTTTCACTGTGTGAAAGAGCATGGAAATTCCAGACGTGTTTTTGCCCAAATCAGAGCAAACCCCAAATACTTCAAGATTCTACATGAAGGGGAAACTATCTCAAATATGACCTTTTTAGTGCAGTGAAAAATTTCATTTTTAAAAAAGCATTACTTAATTTCAACATTTTTAAAGTAAAGGAGATCGAAGTAAAACCACATTTCAAAAATAAATAAAATGTCCAAATGTCCATATAGTTTTAATTCTTTTATAACATTTTATTAATTTTCTTATGATAGGCAACTAATTGACCAACTTCTGTGAAATGCATTACTTTTGGAATCTAATTCAACCTAATTTTGTTCTTTCAAAATTTCTCTGTCCACTTCTTTGATAATAAAAGGGGCATTAATTATCTGCATGTGGAAACCATTTTCCATGGAAAGTGCTTTTTATTAATGGTGAGACTGTGTGAGCATCACAGGCTGAAAATAATTAACAAAGCAGTTGAGGACCAGTTTCCATTAGGTATGGCATTAGATATGGTACACGGCTAACTTCAAACGCAGAATTAGCTTCACAGAGTTAATGGGTCTAACAGGACCCTTTTCCATCATGAAACGAGGCAGCATGTGTTAACTGGTTTATTGAGTTGGAACATAAGACTGCAGACTTAAGATCCGATCTGTGCTCCCACCTCTGCCATAAACGTGACAGGTGACTTTTTGTACATACAGGTGTTAAAAAGATGCACAGCATCAAGCCCAGCTTAAAGGCATGAATAACAACGAAGATTTGAAATTCATGAGTGCACTTAAAGAGATTTGAGCACACCTACACAATGAAAGCAGCTCACTAGACAGAGAATAACCTCCAGTTCAGTATTCAAACATAAGGGATGTTAATACCCTAAATGAGTCCTGTAGTAGCTAAAGCTGCTTGCTGACCTGTTAATTAACAGAGAATATTATCCAGGACATGATAGAACCAAATAATGATCCTGTTCCAAGCCACAGTCAGGCCAGCACTTTAGTTAGTTAGTTAGTTAGTTAGTTAGTTAGTTAGTTAGTTAGTTACAATAACGTAGAATCATAGAATAGTTTGGGATGGAAAGGACCTTAAGATCATCTAGTTCCAACACCCCTGCCATAAGTAGGGTCATACCAAACTAAACCATGCCATGCAAGGCTTTGTCCAACCTCATCTTGACAACTGACCGCTTGACCTTGTCAGACCACTGACCTGGGACAACTCTCCACAGTGATAACATAACTTGTCCATTTCCCTGTGTCATACTAGCACAGATGTACAAGGCATAGTCAATGCTGCTCTGAATCCATGTAAACCTTCTGCTTCCTCTCACCTGCCTTGGAGCTTCCCATTTACAGTATCACAGCATGAACAACCAGTGATTTTTGAACCAACAATTCATCACTCACTCTAGCAGTGGAGTGGGATGAGATTGAAGGGAGAGGAACGTGCACTCTCTGGAGGGACCTCCATCATTGCACTGAACAGTAGATCTGGATAACACCTTCTTGTGCCCCTCCTCACTTGCAGAGCATGAGAGACTTGAAAAGGCCTTGATCAGGGTAAGTGCTGTTGGGCAACAACTAAAATGTTGGTCAGCACTGTTCTCAGACTAAAACCAAAACACAGCACTGCACCAGGTACTAGGAATAAAAGTAACTCTTTCCCAGCTGAAACCAGGACAACTGGTCAGCCTTTTGGTATCAGCTGCTACAAACCACCCTGTCAGCCTCAGCTCCCATCCCGTCTGCCTCAGTTCCCACCACTGAAACACAAAGGCAGCACTCCCTTTCCAGCATATCTCTTTAACTTGAAATCCTATTCAGCAGCTGCATACTGCAGTCTCTTGCTACACACCATACATTAGTCCAAAGCCAGAAAACTTCCCTTGATCACAGACTGGAACATAGAGAAAAAGACATTACAGTTCCTTTGACAAGACCTCATTTGTAACTTAGAAGTTTTCTTCAGTTTATGTAGGGTTTTTTTCCGCAGCAGAGGGGGAGTGAATAACGATCCAATATTCAACATTCTTTGCTTGCTTGAAATTGCAAAATCTAGAAACACCCCAGGCAGACACATGGAAAACTGCTTGTATGACACTGCTCCAACCCTTTTCAAAGTGTTATGAATATTTAATTAGAATAGGCACTGTTAAAAGTGCAGACACTTCCATGGGTGTTTTCATTCTGAGCTATAGTCTCTCCCTATTCATATGTAGAAATCAGATGAGTATCCCATTCATTGTCCAGCCAATTTTTCCAGTTAGATCTCATAGCCAAAATAGCAGCCTTATTTAGGAACAGCATCAGTATTTTAAGCTATAAAAGGCAGCCCTGTGTCCATCTCTAAATATTGGCACTCAAGCTGCTTGGTTGGAAGCAGTAGCCTTGTATATGTGTATACTTACAAAGATTTTCTGTTTCTGTTGCTGACAGAAAGAAATTACTGTTCTTCTACTGAATAAACAGGTCATTGTTGGATTTCTCTCTTCCATTGCCTCAGTCACTAC
Organism: Agapornis canus; assembly: GCA_036873685.1. Classification (NCBI taxonomy): domain Eukaryota; kingdom Metazoa; phylum Chordata; class Aves; order Psittaciformes; family Psittacidae; genus Agapornis; species Agapornis canus. The sequence goes on from JBAFWW010050067.1 coordinate 22,901, forward strand.
AGAAGTCTTTAAGTTAAGAACAAAGATATATTCCTTGGGTGTGGGGATTGCCCTTGTTTGGTAAAAGGCTGGCAAATGAAACATAGCAGGCTTTGCACTATGTTGAAGTTAATCCTTAAATGCATGGAGTGGGGTGTATGTTTAAATCTTATGCTTCAGAAGATTTCTCTTGAGTTTTATTTGGTGGCCATATTAAAGGGTTCCTTTTCAATGGTTGAGGGATACCTGCAGTTCCCCCCAAAAGGGTATGACCATAAACCTAAGTTTGATTTGACCATAACATCGGAGTCACTGTTATGACTTGATGACTGTTGCATCTACACAGAAGCACTAAGTTTGCTGCTGACTTCTCATTCGTGGGGTTTGAGAGAAGAGCATCGGTCGTATCAGTGTATCCATGTGATGTGGATGCTTGCTCTTTTGTCACACAAGTGAGTTCAGTGACTTGTCTTTGCTCTCTGCAGGTCTTCCAGCAGCACTGGCAGAAGACACTTCCAAAATAGCAGGAAGTGGAGAATACAGTCACTTCTCATGGGAAATTTTCCCTAAGTTTAGTTGTTCTTCTGTAAAAATATGTCTGCCTTCAACTTGGCTGCACCTCTGTCCATAAGAGTGGAGGGACCACTGGTCTCAGTACATTTCTCTGTGTGAAAGAATGCACAGTCTGATATTAATTCATCTTGTGACCTTTATTTTCAGTCTTATTCTGATAACCTAAGAACTTGCTTCATAAATCCCTCATTACGAATTATTTTCTTTGGCTGTGAAAAAAAAATGTGCTGCAATAAAATCTTTTTCTTCCCCCTCGATCTTTTTCCCATCTCATAGCATCTTTACTAGATGTGGATGCTACAAACAGACATAGCATTCCAAGATCTGTCTAATTAAAGCTTTTAATAGAGGTTAAGTCACATCCCTCTCTCATCTTGCTGCTCCTCTTTTTGCAAGGAAGAATCATGTCTCTCATAGTGATGTATGGAAGAAATCACTTTCATCTTGACGTGCACTTAGTAGGGATAAGCTTTAACACATGCCAAAATGTCCTACATGCAATATTATAGAGATACCATGCCATGAGAAATTATTAGAAGTGGCATATTTAATCGCTTGTAGTTGCAGTTAAATCATCAATGATGTCTCAGCGACACTGTGAGTCAAGGCTTGTCAGTGTTTCCATTATATTTGTCTGTGGTTTGGAATGTTTTGGATTACATTAGAAAGAAAAATGCAACTTTTCTCTTTTTTTGCCAGACAGGATCTCAATGGCTTTGCAATTTTCAATGTTCTAACCCGTACTGTACATAAGGAGCAGCACAATGTTCCCACACATGGGGTCAGCTCACTGTAATGAGGACAGGTTTATGGCCACATTTATTTCCTTGAAATGCAGTGAGAAAACATGAGGACTTTATTTCTGTTATTCAAATGTTGATAAATCAGTGGTCTGACTCTTGGTTTTGGGGACTTCTCTTGGGAATCACAGACAACTCCAGCAGACAGGTGCCCAGCTCCCCAGGAAAACAGCAGCATATCAGATATTTACCAATGGCACATTTTCCCCCAAATGTTTGTCAGCCCTTCAAATAAAAAATCTGATTATACCACAAGCTACAAAACCATCATTGAAGTAAATTGCCTGGGGAGAAGAAGAGTAGAAAGTCATGAAAGTAGCTAAGCTGCTGGGGAAAAAGAATGAGACAAATTTCATTTGTTTTAATTTCTGTAACAATGAACAGAGCCTGATGCCTTTATAACCAGCTCTGCTAGATTTAGATGGAAGAAAAAGTCTTGTAAGACTAGCGAGTTAATGTACAATAGGTACAAAGACATTCATTTCATGTCCTTAACACATCTTGTGTCTTAGCTTGCTGTTTTTCTGCATATGTATGTACAGGTCTGTGTGTACAGAAGCACATCATCATATGAGGTGTAGTACCAGATCTTGGGCATCTGTTTCCAATAACATAGTCACAAATATTCAGGACATAAGAGATACACATGGGGCCTGACGGTTGCAAAGATGGAAAAATGTCCCTTACAGAGAACTGTCAGGCACTCACTTTGCTGAAGTCCTCAGAAAGATCAAGGGGGGGATATGATTTCAGTGTCAAAAAGACTATGCTTTTTATTTAAAGACAGTATATATCAGATATCAAAGGGGTTTTAACATAGCACAGAATGATTGAAAATTAAAGACAAAAACATCCTAACAAGAAATACGTCACAATTGTCTAACAGAGTGGTTGAGTCTGAGGAAATATATCACCAAAGGAAATGGTGGTTCCTATCTTCTGACATGGCACTTGGCTGCGTGTAGGTGTTACTTAGTGAAATATGATGGCTTTCTCATGACAAAGTGCAGAGAGGAAACAAATATGGCTCTTTCTTGCCTTAAAATATGTAACTGTTAGGTTGATCTATTTATGCTCTCCACTCTCCTTCCCCAAAATGCCCTGAGAAACTGGCAATTTTGACTACCAAACTCTATGCTGCTGTTCATTAGCAATTAATTTTTATTATGATAGTGCCTACAGTGCAGGACACAACATGATAGCCTTAATACAACCAAATTGTTTCCATCTAAGGACCCTTGTGTTGACATCCACAAGAAAAACCTCTTCAACCGTGTTATCTCTCATTGGACCTATCAAGACTCCGCAGAGACAGAAAGTCTCACAAATTCCAAGCAGATACAAGTGTCTAGGAAAGCAAGCAAATGTGAAGAGGAATATAATCATCACACACATTTACACATTTCTATAAACACAGTTAATGAAGAGTTTCAATCTCATCTCCCTTTTACCCTAAGGATTATCTGCTGTATTTAATGTGGACACTCTATGCAGAATAGTAGATATAAATGCCATTATGCAAAATAATAGTACTCCAAAGCCTCAGTGACTACCCTTGTCTTTAGCATCCTCTCCTTCAGTATATGAGTTGAGACCACATATGTGCAGACACAGAACATCTTGGGTGGGATTTTCAAAAGCCTCAGTTTCCACTGCACTCTGCAGCTACTGGAGCCAGCTGAAGGTTTATGGGAAGAGAACTAAAGGATTGCTTGAAACTCCATTCTTTATACCTACCACAAAACAGACCCTAATCGCAGTGTACCTTCCAATAACTTGCCTAAGCTACTGAGCTTAGGATCACAAGTGGCAGCCTGTTACACTGAAGTGGTTAACATTTGCCAGAGCTTGGCTTTCTGGATGGTCATAGACTGTTGTTTTAGACTTTCTTCTCTGGTTTTCATTTACAGCATTTTCCCTTCTTTCAAATCCGTTACATTTTATTGCCTCTATTTCAAGATTTTTAGTACTTTGGATATTCTGAGGCAAATTTTGAGGATATTATTTCACTCCAATAAGTAGATGCATGTTTCCAGCTATGTTGAATAGGAGCGAAGCACTGCAATTCTTTATTCTGTTAAGATAGTACAATCTATAAAAGTCTGGCTTTCTGAGCAGTACACTGTATTTAAAACTCTGTTTAATACCCAGGAAAATAGATGTAAAGCTACATATTGGTCATTAAAACAATCAAAGAAAACAACTCATAATTAGCCTTTCCCAGTGGGAAACAATATATATATTTCACCTTATGTTCAATGCTGATTTTTTATTAAAGGGAATTTCCTTGACTGCTTCTAGCTATGAAGTTTTAATAAAACAGTTTTCTCTCTTCCTCTATCATCTGTTTATTTTATGCTACCTTTCAGTTATCCACAATGGCCCTAATACTATTGCTTTTGCTGTTGTTGCTCCAGGATGTACAAGGCTTTTGTGCTGAATTTATGAGTTTGTGGGGAACATCAGCACTGGTGATGGTGGACAGCCTCAGGCCAGTGGGACTGCTGATCTGGAAACAGCATTGCTGAAGCCCTGGGCAGGGAAACATTCCAATGCAGACACCTTTGGGTAATACTGACCGCAGGGGTATCAAGCCATGATGGCTCCTTCAAGCTTTAATTTCAACAAAGCTCAATAAGTTACAGCAAATTACAAACACTGCTCTGAGATAAAACGCAGGGACTTTTGCAATGCCAGCTGTGTTTTCAACCACCTTTAGTACTTCCTTTGCCTGTATTTGAAAAGAAATAAACCCTACTGCACATAGTTTCTCATACTTGAGGTCACTTTATGAAAACATCTGGTGTGCTAAAGCACAGTCTGCCAGAGGAAGCAAGCTGTTTATATTCAGGTGCAAGAAAGAGAAGAGGAAAAAAACCCAAGTGTGTTCCTATTTTGTTAAGAACAGTTGGCCCTGAGTTCATCCCACTTCCTGGAGACACTTAGAGCTGCCCAAATGCCTTACGTAGTCTACACAGAGACAAAAGAGGATTTCCCCACCAAAGCATCACACCTGGATGAAGTCATTCTTTGCACTGTGCACAGAGGATGCTCTGGTAAGTCAGGAGGAATAAATCAGAGCTAAAACATGTGAAGTATGACCCAGGCCACCCAGGTAGCACAGAGATGCTCAACATCATGGGTTGTCCAGGGAAGTTGTGAATGCTCCATCCCTGGCAGTGTTCAAGGCCAG
>JBAFWW010050079.1:0-15671 GCA_036873685.1 Agapornis canus
TGGACTTGATGATCTTAGAGGTCCCTTCCAACATGGTGATTCTGTGATTCTGTGATAAAAGGAAGCTGTGGAGCAAAACAGCTCTAAGACTAAGCCTTGGCCTGGGCTGCACTGTATGCAGGGCCCTCTTAGAAGATATGTGACCTTCCAGATGGCTGATTGGTGCAATGATGTTTCCTTCTTAGAGAAGCTATTCACTGGATGGAACTGATATTGGGTAAATACTTGTGAGGTGTCCAGAAGCAGCAGATGTGCAGCCACAGATGTTGCATTAGGAATGTGCAATATTCTGGGAAGTGTTATGTGACCTTTGAGCTAAATGCAAAGCACAAGACCTGACAGACCTGATTAAGCCATTAACTTGAATCTTAAAATAGGAAGACAGAAGTTGTTCATTCAATGAAGAATTATTTTTTTATTCAAGGTTCAGTACACGATGAGGAAATATTTTTTTTCATGCAAATCCTGTTAAACATGTTATTATTTGTTCTTTAAAAATCCAATCTAATCAAAGTGAATACTGTTATAAACAGTGAGAAAAAGTATGAAGTTTAGTATAATGATTTTTTTCTCAAGGATTTAGTGTTGACAATGGTTATAACCATGGACTTTTAATGATTTGCATGAGATACTGATTCAAATTGCTTTAAACATAGCAAGAAAATCCTGACTGTGTTTAAGAAAATTAAATTTAAACACCATGATTCTTACTGTCAATGGGTGGAAGCTCTTATAGAGCAAAGCAGAAAGTACATCATCTTTAGGCTTTCCAAATTTACCAAGTGTTAAATTATCATTTGTTGCTGCTCTTGCATGCAGTGTCAGAGTTAGTCGTAATAGTTTGCTGGGTGTACTACAGTAAATCTTGAAATTAAACCCTGTGAAAGCTCTCATTGCTTTGCCAGTAGGTAGCTATTTACTGCATAATTCAAATGTATGGTAGACTTTAAAGGCTTTTAATCATTTTTATAAAAATAGAACCCCACAACCTACAGAAGTGCTTTTCTTGCCTATACAAGCTAGGCAGTTGCTTGTTGCACAGCCTTTATATTTGACAGCTGGTGTTTCCTCTAACTGAGGAAATCATTTGAAGTATGCCTTTTTTTTTTTTTTCTTTTTAATAGGAGAATAGGCATTTTGGCACTCCTAAAGAATGCTGACAAGAATATAGTGTCTGCCCACAGAATAATGCTCTTAACAACTTTTGCCTCCTACTCTAGAATCTGTCTATATATTAGAGCCAAACTCTGGTTTTGAATCATCAGAAGACTTTCCAGTAATGTATTAGCTCCTCTGTAAAGCTGCAGAAGCCACAGCTACCAGCTCCCTGAGACTTCCTGGGAAAAAATATTCTTAAGAGTTAGAGTGTTAGATAAATAAAATTGTTCAGTGAACAGTTTTCCTGGAAAAGTTGGCTGCTAAATCACCAGAAGGATGAGTAATATGTAAACTAGCTTTCAACAAGTTACATGGCAGATACATGGCAGTTACATAGCAAGTTACATGCAAGATAAAACTAGCTTTTGTCCTGTAGGCTATCTAGGCCCATAAGTATTGAATGCCCTGTAGCTTGGTGTCTCCCTGCAAATCAGGACCTCACAGCCACATTTTCCTTGTAGTCATCCCAAGAAAGGCTAGAGTCAGTCTGCATATGATTCCCATCTGACCTTGAAGTAAAGGGATAGTGAATCTGGAGCCTGGCCTTGGAACTACTCCCATACAACAAAGGAACATGGAGATCAAGCTGTCAGTTTAAAAAAAAAATAAAGCATAGTTTTAGTGCCTAATTGATAGTACTAATTTTAATCTTATTTGTTATTGCTCTAGAGACTAAACTTTACCTTGGCTAGAAACTCTGCTTCTGCATGTCTCAAACCCCTGATCTTTGTCTTAAAATACCCATATGGTATCACTACCTCCTATGATCAAGCATCACCAAAACTGCCTTAAAAATCTACCCACTTATTCCTGTCTCTTGGTTGCAGTAGAGTGATGGTAAAAAAATTGTGAGCAAATGTTTCTTTGCTTAGTTTAATGATCAACCAGTGTGATTGGTCAGGACAAGAGGTGATCCTTCAGAAAGACAGTAGGTTACATTAGGGATGCTGCTTAATTTAAACACATTACCATTTTACTGATGCATTCATATGTTTTACAAATTTGATAACGAAGTAGTGTTTTTTCTCCACTGGAAATTTTTGCATAGTAAGTGTTTGTCAAACTGTGCATTATAATAGGCTGCATGTGAAAATTCAGTAACCATGTCGAATCATTTATTTACACTGACCACTGGGTTTTTTTTATAAGGGGAAGCACACTTGCATGTATTTATTATTTCTCCATGTATTGAACAACAAACATATATAGAGGAGTTCAAAACATGTTTCAGAAGCAATTTGCTCATCAAAAGCTAACTGTTACTGATAGTGTTTTATTAGCTAAGATGTCATACCTTGATTGAAGAAATTTTCAGGGTTGAAAGTTTTAGAAAATACCTCAAGTTGCATATAAACTCAAGACATTCTCAGTGACTTTTACCCATGCTTGAAGGCTATACTTAGGTTCTTTGGATGCTTCAATGTATAGTTATTAAGCTTACAGGAATACCAGATTTCTTAATGAGCACAAAGATCACAGAGTTAAATTATAATATGGATAGACAGAAAAAAAAAATCTGTTATCATTTACTCTGATGTGATTTAAATTGTAGAAGCTGTCTTCTTTCAACTGACCTGTTTTTAGAATCAACTTAATTTTACTTTGTCCTTAAATCGTGCATTTTTGCCATACCTGTTTGGCAAAAAAAAAGTGCTGATGAACTTTTCCAGGGCACCAGGTTGCTATCAAAGTGCCAGATGCCATGATCACAGGGAAGTCCAGGAAGAGTGAGAACGTGACTCAAATAAGCTGCAAGAGTTATGATGTCAATTGCTGCCTTGATATCCTAAGTTTGGCCAAGGATTCACTCAGGACGAACATCAACTCTCTCATAAAGAAAGAGTCAAGACTAGAAATTTGCTTTTGAATCCTCTTAAAAGTAGTTAGTTTACCATCTCAAAAAGAATTAATCATACCTACTGTGAATAAAATTGATTGGACAGTGACTGGAGGGTGTTTCACAGAGTCTATATAGATATTGGTAAAAAAGAACTCATGAAATTATGCTGTTTGATTGTTTGAATGGTCCTAAGCATAGTTCTAGCTCAGGCTGATAAACACAGTCCTAAACTGGTGCTTGGCATAGGTTAGGACCTAGCATAGGCAAGGACCATTTCCAATAGTTTTGCTGTTGGTATCTGCATGTTAACATACTTATTGGCTAATATTATCTTCCCTTTTTAAATCTCTATCATGCTTCAAATGAGCAGAGCAGCCTAATAATTTTTTTAGATGTTGGGTTTTATCAGTTCCTCTGGAAATACGGACTCTGAGCTAGCAGTCCAGATTTGTACCTAGCAGTATGAATATGAGACCATGGGTTGCGTGTTTCAGCGTCTAATATAGACGTAACACTTTGATCTCAACAAATTATGTCTGAAATTAGGCTAAGGTCTTCAGATACTGGGGTAAAGATAAAAGATTATTTTTTAATTAGGTCTATTCTGTGGTAGTCTGAAAAGTGTGATCTGATTGAACATCCAAGCAAAGACACTAATAAAATGTTATGATAACTGCAAGATACCTTAGCAGTCTGCTAGAATAACCAGATCCTCTTGCACAGAATATATCACAAACTTGAACGGCTTTCAAGTGCATTCAGCTTCTTCCTCTATTTTTTTGTAAATAGCTATTCTTGCCCAGAGAACTCAGCAGATAAACACAAGTGGCAATGTGAACGTGTCCTTTAAAACCCATTATGCTGGCATGCAGATTTATTTTAGCTGTAACTACTGTGAGCCCTTATCAGCAGGTTTGCATATTAAGGAAACAAACAGAATTTTTCTGTGATCACAGTGCAAGCTGTTTCTTAAGTCAGTATAAATGTGAGTGTAAACTTGTAGGAAAGCTAAAAAAGTTACGCTAATTAATCCCTCAGAGAATAATTAGTAGAGCTGAAGATATAAAACTTAAACCTCCCAGGTGGGTTTTTTTATAACAGTCTCATAGAACACTATTAAAAGTACTACACTTCTCCTAAGAGCTAATGCACTTGTAAAACGACCAAAGCATAAAGTATTTGTGCAATAATCAGGAGACTGAAGCAAGAAGACTATTTAAATAAATACCACTTGTCAAAGAGAACAGACTCTTAGAATGGTTCCCTCTTTTTCTCCTCTGTTAATATTTCTAGTTATTATGCTTTATGACTCTGTTTTACAAAACATAATTATTTCTTATGGTTTGTTTGTCTGTTTTTGAGACAGAGTGAACTAAATTTTCATTTGGACAGACTTTTGTGAGCTAAATTTAAGTGAGGTTTCAAATATGCTCAAAGTTAATGTGAGTGGTTCCAAAACTGAGAAAGAAAGTACAACTGAAAAAGGAAGTACAACAAACAAGTACAACTGGCTAGGAAAACAAAAATAAAGAAAATAAAAGTTTTTTTTTAATAAAGAAAATAACCCAGCTTTTTATTTCAATCAAAATTTCCAATTAACAAATTAAGATTTTTTTTAAAAAGAAAAAAGCTACAGACTAACACAACCATCAGAGGTACTTCCTTTTGGTTTCTGGACTCATCAGAAAAGAAAACATAAAAAAAAAAAATTCAAATTGGATTTGTAGTTTTTGATTGGATATATTACTGACACAATTGCTTCAGAGATACCGTTTGTTTTTAAGAGGAATCAGTTAAGACAGCATGTGCAAATAAACTCATCAATGAACCCTTAATATTTGTTTAATCCTTTACAAAAAGCAGATCTAAAACTATCAGGGTATCTCAGTAAGCTTTCGTTAACCTGCAGAACATTTTGTGTAACTGCTTCTAAACAAATCATATTTTTCAGACCTCATCTTGTTCCTGAGTATGCCTGCTCACTGCAGGTTTTATCACTGGTATCTGCATGTAGAAACATTAGACCAAACAGAGGCCCTAAAGACCTCTACCCTGTTTTGATTATTCTGCAGTTGCAAATTTGCCTGTGTTTTATTAATTTTTATCAGCAGTTTCTGCAAAAAAAGACAGTCTCAGCAATGACATAAAACCTGGTAATTATGGGTATCTAAGTCATATAATTTCAACATGAACTGGCCTTCAGCTCCCAGTTTCTGCCTCTGACTAACTGCACTGAAACCTGAAGTGGCATGATATGAGGTCATTCTGGATGGTATGTGACCTCCATCCCCTTATATGTTATCTCAACATAGACTATGAAACAATATTGTATAGGCATATCTCTAACGAGTGTGAGTTTGAGATAGCAGCAGTGATCGCTACACAGCACATTAAAAGTGTACATAGGTTAAAATAGCCTGAAATAGTCCTCAGAAGACAAACTTTATACTTCTGTTTGCTGATTTGCTCAAGAAGAAAACCAGAAGTAAAATGTCTGATCAGATGCACATATTATATACCCTTCCTGAGAGATGACTCTGACAGCAGCATGGTGCTGGCTAATGCATTAGTATTGATTCATGGTTCTCCTGAATTGCTCTGTAATTTTAAAATATTTTGACAGCTGTCACACATCAAGGATCTATGCATTACCTGGCAAAGGTGTGTGTAGATTATACAAGTAGAAGCTGGCTTTTAAGTTGCTTACTCTTCTCCTTTGTAAATGACTCTTACTGCTTTTTCATTGAATGTCTTAGACATGCTGTGTTTAGCCACCAAAACAAATCCCCTTAGGCCTAAGGAAGGAAGAAGTAAGGGGGTGTTTTTTAATGCCATGAATCTCTAGTGAGCTACTGCTGTGTTTTATATCAGCATTTCTGTAGTTTGCACTCCTTGGCATACTTTGGCTAAGTATAGGAAAGTTCAAAGTCTGGGATCATGTTACTGCCACAGCAGCAGTAGGAGCAGCAACAGCAAACTATTAAAACTTCCGAGGATTTGCTGAGAGACTATAGAAGGGAGAACACCAAACACATCTTATTTCTTCTCCAGTCACACTTTGACTAAATCTGTTCTAAGTAATAATAAATAAGTAAATAAAAGCTAATGAGCATGAAGATTGACTCTTTCCTTTTGGTTATCTGAACTTTTAACAGAAATGTTACCTCACAGGGTTTTGCCTTCTCACAATCATCTTCCTCCTAGGCTGAGCTCAGATGGTTTTTCTCAATGGGCAATGTAAAGTGTTCCACCTCTTTCTGGGAAGGAGTTTAGGTGAAGAGATAAAAGCTGTGCTGTGTCAGGACCTTAGAATAAATTTTGACCCATTTTATTTCTGGTACAGATTCAGGCTTAGAGCCTTATATCAAATGATATAAGGATTGTTTTGGGTGATTCCTCACACTACATATTTATTCTCTCAATTAAACCCTGTCATAAAGACTCATTCTCTTTTTCTAGTTAGAGCAACATAAGGGGCTGAAGCTCTTTCAAAGTTGAGGAAAAGTCACAGCTGCATTTATTTTTTTACCTCCTGCTTCAGAGAACCATGGCCATCTCCAGCCTGTGTATTGAGCATTTTTTTTCTACCATTCCATAGTCAAGCATAGGGAGGCTAGGATGTGCCTCTACCTTTTGTACAACTGTAAGTCTTCACTTACTTGAATATATTAAATTTCACTGTGTAGTTGTAGACCATCTTTTCCACAGCATCCTTCTCTTCCCTGTTAAATATAGCTGTACAAGTGAGCATATAGGTTGTCTATGTGAATAACAACTCTGTCATTGCTTAACATAGAAATAATTAAAATTGCCAACATTCATCACATTTTTAATTTTACAATAGTATTTTCTGTACACAGTTTTTATGCACCTATTAAATACAGTGGTCCTGCTTTAAAAATGGTATTTAAAGCGTTATAAATTAGATTTTCTTCACTTATTTAAGATCCACTCCAGCTCTACCCATATGTTAAGGCATTTTGGTTGGTCTAAATGGCATGCTGAGGAGCTATAGGAAGATGGAATCTTTTACCTTACACCTTCTTCTGTCTTCTAAGCACGTAAATTATAATAAGACTACCTTTCACTTCAGTTAAGTGGCTGTAATTAGACCTAAGTGAGTGGAAGCAAGCCTAGGTTACAGCTCCTTATACATTAATACTTAAGTTGGCACACTTTCAGATTTATCCGATCACCACATCTGAGCTTCATATCATTACAGCTAGTCATTTCGAAAGAGCTACAAAAAAAGAATGAATTCTACATGGGTTTTTCAGCAGTGTTTGCCTTGCAATAGAGGAACAGCTCCTCTCCTTCCCACACCCAAGACGTGCCAGGGGATAGAATTGCTTTCTCAGATTAGCTAGTGATGTGACCTTGGTGATAGGGTCTAAATATCACTTAATGACAGTAAAAATAAATGCCCCATCCCTGGAAGTGTTCAAGGTCAGGTTGGATGGGGCGTTGAGCACCCTGGTCTAGTGGAAGGTGTCCCTGCCTGTGGCAAAGTGGTTTGGAACTAGATGATCTTTAAGGTCTCTTGCAAACCAAACTGTTCTATGATTCTATGAAATTCTCAGGTGTGAAAACACAAGAAAGCAGTTTGTCCTGAAATAGAATGTCAAGTGTTCAGCATTTCCAGTTGGTGCCACTGATCAGATTTTGCAAAAGCAAACAAATTCTAACTTATGAAGAAAAGCATTGCCCATGTGGACATAAAAGGTGTTCTCCTCCTAAGAATATATTTCACAAAAACAGAGGGGAGGACATTGTAGAAGTAATATGAGTTTGTGCTCAGTAGGATGAACTTTTCAATGAAGGTGGGGTTCACTTAACTGTGCTGTCTTGCTCAGGTATCATCAAGAGCATAATTAAAGGTTTTTAATGAACTGACTATCCCACAAATGCATGTTTGATATTTTCTGCACAGGTATAACAACGTTTACTGCTTCCTTTTGCTATGCTGATGGACTTGTTAGTACATAGTCCTGGAGACAGCCTCAGAGGGCTAAAAAATAGCTCCCTAAAGTATTTATGTTTCTATTTCATTTGGGTCATTACACTCTTCTGGTTTATAGTGTATTCCTACAAATAATTTAATCAGGATGAGCAGATGTGACAATGGAGTGAAGAAAATGGTTAAAAAAATTAATGCAGAATGGTGAAATTTTATTCGCAGGAATTGTACAATGTGCTCAAAGATTTGCCAGCCTCAGCTCATTAGGTGATATCCATGTGATGCATCATTTTTGTTACTCAGCTCTTGCTCAGAGAACTTTTGATGTATTCTATGTAAAACGTGAAGGATATGGGCAGCTGTGCATGTCTGTCAGCCCAGGAAACCTTACTTGCCTATGAAAATGTGTGTGTCTCTCAGCATAACTTGACACTCCACAGTTTTAAATTTTTGACCTAGCATGCTTGTAATTTTAGTTAGCTACCTAAGTCTTTTTTGTCTCTCTATCCAAGCTCTTGGTTCAATATTTGAAAATACAGCAGTGTACACACTGACTAAACATAACGCTGAATCAGAAACTCAGTTTTAAACAGATACAGACGTCTTTTCCAGGCTGTTTGTTTTACATTCGTTCTTGAGTGTGCTACTGTCTCAAACACAGAACAAATATTTCTACAACCAATTTTGTTGAAAAGGTAAATATGTAACTTGAAAAAAAGCCCAAATACAGAATCTTCAAAGTCCACCAAAGCTTATTTAAGTATTAATATTCATTAAAATCTGAATTCTTTTGGACTAATAGTATGTTAAAAAACCACAAATTGTTCTAATTTTTTTACAAATATTGAATTGTCTCTCAGTGATAGCAATCCATTCATATTTCTGTGTTGAAACATCTATCTGAATTTACTAAGACTACTTTTGCTAGGTTCAGGCATTCATATTCTCTTTTAAGCCATAATCTCTCTGTTGATTTGAACAGGGCATTTGGATATTATATTGAGTCAATTATAAGCTAACTATGTAGTGATTACTGTTTTATGATCTCAAGTTTCTTAAGCTAGTGGTTTATTTCATTTTAACTCTGATTTTTATACTTATTGATTGTTACTTGCTTTGTAACTTCCTTGAAACGTAGTGTAAAGAGCACAAGTATGCAGTGGGCAGCGTGTGATAGGAGATTCAGTATTCCAGCTGCCTTTTAAGTTCATGAGGGAGAGAAGAGAACCTCTGAATTCAGCAGACCCAGAGGTCTTGAACAGCTGTTAATAAAAACCGATACAAATAATTAAAATTAACTATGGTCCAAGTAGTGAGGTATATGACCACAGGTTAGTCAGGAAATGGATGATTGTACACTTTAAAAGCTTCCCTTAATTTCCATCACTGTAGTCTGGTTTCAAATTGGAATAACTCTATTTTCTTGAGTGGAATAACATGTGATTTTCACTGATGAATATCACTGGATGAATATCACAAATAACGTCTAAGCAGTTCAGTCCTCTGGTAATGTAAATGCAACCTTCTCTGTGACAGTGCAGCTGCAGCACTGTACAACAGTGCTTAAAGCTATGACATTTATTTGCCTATGAAACCCATGCAATTATCTTGCTTAAAAAGCAGGGTATTTTCTGTACTGCTTTCTCTCTTCATTTGCTACAGCCCAAGTTCAGAAATTTGTGATACCACAGGGCCATTTCTAGAAACAGTACAGTGCTCTGGAAACTGGGATCTAAGCAGCACACGTTTTAAGAAAAATAAATGATTCCACTTTTCATGTATATTTGCAAATACATATCCTAAGAAGAGAGCAAGAGGAAGGGTGAGAGATAATGTCTTCCAGATGACAGGTTTCTGGGTGGAAACTGAAGTCTAAAGCAAGAGAAAATTTTCATTAACATTCAGATTACATGTCATTTTGATTCACACTCCCTAAGCAAGCTAATTTGGGCTGCAGCCAACCTTCTAACAGTGTGATGACAACACAACAAGCTTCACCGCCTCTCTTTCATTGCTAATGATTCCTTGAGTGACAGCCATGGTCTCTAAGCTCAGCACGCCACTTCGCCCTGCAGCAGCCTGCAGTGTCAGATCTGCCTCTGTCCTTGGCCCCCGCTGGGCTTTCTGCTGCAAGGACACTCCACCACATGAGGACAAGAGCAACAAAAGGAAAGGTCTGCTCAAATCTGCACTTGGAGAATGGTATGTTTTCTGTGCATATTGCTGTGGTATAATAGCAACTTTGGGTCATTTGACTTCCTTTCAGTGCTTCCACCACTTCACACTGAGCAAAAAGGAACAATAGAAGCAAAGTTCACGTCAGCACTGCTTTCTTTGTCAAAATAATAACTGTGACGTGCTTCTGTCACAAATGTTTTCAGTAATCTATGGTCTTAACTTTTATAAAAGATTTTTGTCAATGTAGCCTTGATGGAACTATGGAAACTTAATGCTGACCAAATATTGCAAATTGTTAAGGATTTGTTTCAAGCTTTGATCACATGGGAAACACCTTTCTCACTTGCTTTTGCATATAGCTGCTGTAATGCCTGATCTGTTTCAAGATCTTCCCTCTGTTATAGTTAGTGTGAGGCTTGTTCAGCTATGTCTAAAAGTATAGTTATTCTGATAATTCTTAAGGTCATGTTTCTAAAGCAGGGAAGGTTTCAGAAACTCTAAATGTCTGATTCCTTATTTTCATGTCCCTGTTGAGAAAACCTGGACATAATCTTATCAGGTTTGGCAAATTTAAACTTATGTATAGGTTATGAAGAACTCTATGTAATTATCCCTGAAGGGACTGAGTCTTCCTGTAGGGCTGCTACAATACCCTTAAAGATAATGGAAATGCATTCGCTGTTAATGACATTTGGATTGATTATATATGTATATGTGTGTATAATGTTTCCCCCAACTCCATGAATTTCAGTGGAATATTGCAAATATGAAAAAACATAGTCTCTAAAACTGCACACTGTATGCTACATCAATTGTTATGTAGGCTAGATGTCTGCTTGAACAGTTTGAACACTCTATTAAAAATTCTGGTGACAAGAGTAGGGACTTGACTAGAACTCTGGCACAGGAAGGACAAGACAGGAAAAGGTTATATATTCATAGTACCTGAAAAAGTGAAAAATATTTGTCTAAATGTCCTCTTGAAATTCACATTGGTTGCCCTCCCTTTGAGGAACACATGTGACTTGCGCATTAGTAAGCCATACAGTCCTTAGACTTATTTTCTGTTCCCAATAAAAATTATGTTACTACCATAGTCCATCCTATTTTAGCTTCCACAGTATGAGACATCTTTATATCCAAGGAATCATGCTTAACTCACCATATATGCCAAATAATTGAGATGCCAGTCTCAGACAATTCAGGTGTGCAGATGGTTGAATTCTAGTGCTCTTATGGCTCTTAACACTAGGGAATTTCTTCATACATATGTGTGTGTATAGGCATATATCCAAATGTATAGAGACATGTACCTATATAAAGGTGAAATCAATAAAGAAAATAAAAAAGAACCTCTGACAAGGTGAGGACAAAATGCATGTCTTGGTTGAGTGTGATGTGTAAGGGATCTTTTCTACTTGTTAAGAAGTAGAAGCCCTTCTGTGCCTGTGGAAGCATCACAAGCTTCTGATGTGCTTTCAGTAATAGGCAGACAACTAGACTGTTTTTTCCTCTGGCTGCTGTTACTACGAATTTCCCTAACAACATCAATGGTTTTACAATTTATAAGCCTCTTCAGAAGCAGTGTCTGCTTAGTTATAAATGCAACAGATACAGTATTATGTAGAACACCCACATGAACTATTTGGGAGGTCCATTGAGAAGAGCTGAGAGCTTGTATTTAAGTACAAAAAAACCCTTGAACACTGACTTTGTAAATGTGGGCAGGTGAAAGAGCAGTAGAGACTCATCAGATGATGTTTATGCCATGTGGAGCACAATCATGTTTCAAAGCCTTTGCTTTTCTAAGAGTGTGATGATATATTTCTACTGCTTTTGCTTCTTTTATATCTGGCATTAACAGCAGGATGTTTTAGCATCATACCTGGCATAAGAAGCAAAGGTGGAGCAGCTCCAGTGTCAACACCCAGAGGTAGATCAGCACTGAGAACTGCTACAGTTTACAGTCCTTTCCAGCAGCAGGCATGATCTGTGGAACAGCTGATTATACATTACAATTCAGTCATAAAATACAACCCATAAAATATTCTGTTAATAGTAAATGAAAGTTTTTTTATGCATGTAATAGAAGAAATCTTTTTTTTTTATTTTTGGTTGCAGTTGAGGAGGGAAGCCTAGCAAGGAGTATGCTGGACAATCCTAGTGTTCCTAGGCAAGGTCATGATTTTTCCATGTAAAACACCTGCTAGTGGCTGTTCTTACTACAACTGGCCCTGACAACCTTTGCTGTGCGGTTTTCTTACTTAGAGTTGGGAGTTTAATTTTGCAGCTTCTTTTGTTTCCTTTTTTTGTTACAAATAGGCGTAAGCCATTTCTGCATGCACAAGAATTTTAGCATAATAAAAGCACCAGGGTGAATTTCTGGTTACTGGTACAGAGCACTAATTTCATCCATTTCATATCAGGATTTAAAATGTGGATTACTTTAAAATATACATATTAAGTCTGACCTACTTTTCAATCTTCAGTATTCCAGCTTTGTTTTCTTGTTGCATGGGGAGCTTCAAGGTCTGCTTCCTCCTTACTCAGGTTGCTGTAATTGGCATAAGGAAATAATGTTAATTTGCAGTAGACAACATCCATCAATAAACTATGATGATACTCTCTTAGAACCATTGTTAAGCTTTTCTGAATCTATTTGTAAGCATGAGGTTTCACATGGATATATTTGCAATTGTGCTAACAAAAACTGACTTTGGGTAATGCTAGTCATGCTCAACCTCCTCTCAAACTGAAAATGTTCAGAATCTGATTTACTAGTATCTCAAAATAGAAGCAGCTTTCATAAGTCTTACAGAAAATTATTATGGTATGAATGAGACAAGTACTAGAATTATTGAGGTAGGAAATTAATATTGGCAGTCCTTTACATTCTTATTAAAAGTGAAACAGAAGTAATAACCAAAATTTATAATGTGTGACTAGAAAAAAGAAAACAGTGACCAAGATTAAAGATAGTGATAAGTATTTAAGATGATGAAATACTGAATAAAACTAAAAAGGAAAAGAGAGGAAAGATTGCTACTACTGAATGTAACGTGAAAGCAAAGGTAGACAAAAAATTGTGTGCAGGTCTGAGATATGTCTTAGACATTTAAATAATAGGGAGATAGTACCTTTTAACAAAATTTAGACCAGTATATTTTTAAGCACAATGAATGATATCACTTTTCTGCAAAGACTGAGTGGCTGTTACTGTGTTTATTGAATCCATGGTGCCAGTTGCTGATGCGATGTTATTTCTACTTTGCTAGAAAATTATCATGGAATAGTAGTCTTTACTAATAATGAACAAATGGAGAAAATGTTTTTGGAAGTTAGTTTGAGGTTTTGAAAAAACTCAGCCAAAATGTCTCTGTGTCATAAGATCTGAGGTTTACCAGTGTAGACATTTGAGAGAAGCAAATTTTAAATTCACATATACAAACATTTGTTGAAACCTTATCTTAAAGTCTTAAAGAATCTCAGATAACCACATATATATGCTTAGTATGATCATATATGTATTTGAGATAGTTTCATTACTTTCCTTGAAACCAGCACTAATCTCAGAGAAGATAAGACAGCCCCTTGCCTTGTTCCTGAGCTTCACAACATATGTTTGTTGCTAGCCCACCTTTCTGTGTCATATATATATATATATATATATATATATATATATGCCCTGGTTGCTTTCATATATCTGATTTCTGGAAAAAAAAACAAATACTCAGAAACTTTCTAAGAGGATGTCCTACTGTTAGGACAGTAGGATTTGTCCTACTGATAGGATTTACTGAACCCAGGTAATTCAAGTTGTCCTTAAGGTCAGCAAGACAAGCAGAGTCAGGTCTAAATGACATGCTGAACTCCAACTCTTTTCCCAGAATTTGTTACTTCAGGAAAGATCTGTTTTGGGGCAGTGGTGCACTTTTGTGCAATGGTGTTAGTATGGGGTAAATGGCTGTCACTTTTGCAAAAAAAAAAAAAATCAAAATCAGATTGCAGGATGTTTGCCAAATATCCTTAATGAGCCTGAATCCATGATATTGAAATATAACAACAATGTAGATGAACATTTTTAAGCAGTTACCATGTATATGTAAAGAATACCTGTGAATCTTCTCTAAAAGAGAATTGGGTGCCAGATATGCCATGTATATTGTCTGAAGACATTCTTCACTTTTTGATCTGACTTTTTACTGTTTGTAAATGTGAATTTTAGAAGTATCATACCTAAAGACATCATTAACAGTAATTGGTACACAGGATGGTATATATAAAAAGAATTGAGAAGGCTTTCTTCATTTATCTGGTTTTGGTTTGTTTGGTATGGGTTTTTTTCTGTCTCAAACAGTAACTAGCTAGTTGGGCTGCAGTGCTTTTGGATTTTAAATGGTGATAGTTGAGAACAGCTTGTTCTTAGCCTTTCACTGCATGACTGTCAGCATTGTTCACCACGAGAACACTATCAGCCTTATTTCACAGTTTTATTGTTGATAAGTGTTTGGTGACTCATAGCTCAGAAAGAGTGATGTCTACTGTTAACCTCATCTACTCTTCTGGCTGCTCATTGAACAAAGAGTATATCTGAATCTATGATTGACTGAAGCAATTCAAGAAATGAAGTTAAAGCTTTGTGGTGCCTCAGCAGTGAAATTGTGCTTCCTCTAGATATAGTACTAGCTCTAGCTCCCATAGATACATTTGCTTCCATATAAGGATCTCTGCAGTGAAAAATACAAAGTTTTACTATCATGGTGAGATATAAGGCCTACTACAGGACATATGCTGAACACGAAAGAGGTTGTACCATAGCACTTATATTTAAATAGACTGAGAGCTCATTCTTGTGAAACTACTGTTGGTTGGAGCTGCACGATAACAACATATGTAACCATCAAAGCACTTCTCAGCTTGCTCGTTCTGACACAGGGTATGTGGCAAATATACAATCTGGTCCATAGTAAAAGGCAATGTATTTGCTAGGGTGCAGACATAGCAGTTTGGTTATGACTGCATGCTTCATTGTTCAGAGAAGAAACGTGTCAAGTGTGATTGCATTCCTTATGCCTACTGCAATGCTTTCAATGCTTGAAATACATTAGCTTCTTTTTTACAGTCTTATAATAGAAGGTTTTTTTTAAATTTTAGTATATAACACATAAAAGTGAATACATTAATCATATCCATAACATGTTTTTCTCTTTGTGTCATTGTAGCTACCAGTGAATTTCAAAACAGACAGCTATGTATTATCAGAGGTGAGAAGGGAATAGAAAAGCCTAGGCACCTGCAGGCCATGGTACTGCAGTTGCCTGGTAATTAGCAACCAAAATTCTTCATTTGGATGATGAAAAATCTAATTCACAAAGATCCTGGAAAAGTGACTGGGTTGGATCCTCATGCATATTCTGTGCCAATAAAGCTGTACTTTGCTTTAATCTCTCCATTTTTTTTTTGTCTTGTTGGTTTTTGTTTTGTTTGTTTTGGTTTGGTTTTTTTTTTTTTTTTTTTTTTTTTTTTTTTTTTTTTTTT
>JBAFWW010050079.1:18917-31488 GCA_036873685.1 Agapornis canus
ATTCCTGCTACCCGTTGGGGCTTTCGCCCTGCCCGACACCCGGGGCCGAAGCTGGTCCCGGCCTGTCCCGCTCCCTGGCTGTCCGCACTGGCCAAGGTGTGGGGCTGGCGCCCAGCCCCGGACCTGCCACAGCCGGCACTGGAGCGGGCAGAACGCTTCTTTTCCCTGTTAGCATGTCTTTTTGGGCTGTGTCCCCACCCCCCCTGAGCCCCCGCCAGGTCTCAAACGCTTCTGCCTTTTTTCGCTCCACAGGTGGACAACGTACCCGTAAAAAGAGATGCCCGTACACCAAATATCAGATTAGGGAGTTAGAAAGGGAATTCTTCTTCAGTGTCTACATAAACAAAGAGAAACGCCTCCAGCTCTCCCGAATGCTCAATCTGACCGACCGCCAAGTGAAAATATGGTTTCAAAATAGAAGAATGAAAGAAAAAAAAATTAACAGGGACCGATTACAATATTATTCAGCTAATCCACTACTTTAAAACTCATAGCTTTTTTCAAGACGAGATTCAATTCAGATTTCGCCCTTGACAAGGTCAAGCCACGGGGTTACATGGAGGAAGGAGGTGTGTATTTGACGGGACTAGAAGAATCCAAGGTTTTACATACATGTAAATCTACTCTGGAACTTCAATGGTGATTTTACATATATCGATATATTTACGTATCAACTGGAATCAATTTGATTTTGACACAAATGGCACCCATTTCGGAACGGGCACGTCACCTCTGAGGGCATAATCCATACCTCTTACCTTTCCAGGCACTGCGACTCACCCTGCTACTGCTTTCGGGAGGCACAGACCGGGGGATATCATACTTCTGTCCCCGGACTCACCCATTCCCTGACCTCCTTCGCCCCTGGGCAGCTGCGGACCAGGGTCTGTAGATTGCCAGGTCGAGCTCACCCACCTAGGACCACTGCGGAATACAAACTCTGGGAAAAAACCTTTTGTTCTTCCTTAGCAGAAAATATGTCTAGGTTAGAGGCAGTGCTCTACTGCCCGTGTGTTTGAAAGGAGAATTTGAGGGGACACACACCCAACACACAGAGAATTAAGGGGAGGGGGGGGATGACTTGCTTATACCTTCACAAGCCAACCGCGAGCAGTTGTAATGTGGATGTAGTGATGGTTCTAATAGTTTCCTTTGCGGGTGTGGGGAGGAAAGGGCTAGCGGGAAGAAAGAGAATTAAATGAAAGACTTAATTATTTACTGAAAAAAAAAATCAGGTATAAATTCGCCATATATCGTAAAGAAACAATCACTGAAAGAAGAAATTAGCAGATTTTTAGCTCTTGTATTATTTATGACAACTGACTATGCGTTGCCATTTTTTTAGGAGACAAATCATATTTAAATACTAAAAATAAAAAAGGGGGAAGGGAGGAGAAGTGTGAATTTAAGTGTTTTAAAAGAAACAACTCCATAAAGGAAACTAACCTTCTGGCTTCTGGCTCACAAACTTTCTTCAGGAAATACCTGTGGAGAACGACAATTTAGCAAATACCACACAACACTTAATTGAAACTTCCAGTTATGCAATGCACTAACATTGGATCATTAAAATAACCCATCGCATGTTCTTTTTAAAGGTGACTAGTGAGGAGTTTAAACAGAAGCCAAACAATGTAAATATGGTAATTTTGTTGCTGTCTACTTTAAATGTCAAGAGCTCTACTTTGTAGGCCAGTCGACATATGCAAAGAATTGGGAGTTGTTCGGACTTATTTTAAATATCTATAAATATATATATTTCCCTGCAGGAACCAAAGCGTGAAAGAAATTAAAAAAAAAAAAAAAAAAAAAAGAAAGGAAATCTGATATTATTCTAAAGAGGAAAAGGGCTGCATCTTTGGTCAAGATGTACCTGAGATACAAAAGTAGTTAACCATATAACCATTAGATCACTACATTTTGCAATATTAGCACACATCTTTCTGAAAAAGCATCACATTCATCATTCCTTCACAAGGGAGCAACCCCAGTGGCTGTGAGGAAACATAATGTGACTGTCGCTGTAATTCTTAATTATGAGCTGAAAGAAAAGGGAATAGTGAGGAAAATTCTAATTCTGGATGCTTTTTTCAAATTGCTGTAGCTCTCAAACAGAGTTCTGACATGAGCATATGGGATCTCATGTCTTCAAGGAAATGCCTTTCACTGCATGACCCAGTCTTAATTATTCTAATCCCTCCTCCCCCTCTCAAAACCAACTGTGAATGAAATGTCTTTGTAAAAGTACTTTCCCTATGGTTTGACCTGAGTTGATAATTTATTGGTCTGAAAAAGGATAGGGACAGACAGAAATCAATATATACATTCCATAAGGCATCCAGATACTCTGTGCCACTAATGAAATTTGATCTAAAAAAACTCCTGGTACGCCCATTAAATGTACAGTCTGCCATGATCCTGCTTAGAGGGAGCATATATCAGATGTTATAACTTAAAGACTACCTTTTTTGTATGAGACTTATTATACATGGCCATTCGTCTTTTGATGGTGCCTGGTGCAGGATCTGTCAGGTGGGCAAAAATCTTCACATTAAACAGATATGGGATAATTTAATCTTTTTCTCACAAACTGATAATTACAAAATAAATCAGAAAGTTTTATATTCCTAATAGGATTTTTAAATAACATTAATGATTTCAATCTGTACTTTTGCAACATGGGCCATTCTTTCTAACAGTATAAATCTCTAATGCCTCCTTAAAGGTTGTTGTATCCGTGGCCTATCTACCATCCTGTGGCAATGAGTCAAATGCAAGTTCAAGTCCACAGTCTCAGGAATAGTGGGAGTTGAAAGAACAGGCAGAAAAAGGATGAAAAAGAACACCACATCATATAATTCCGTCATTAGTTCATATCTATTTCCTTATTGAATAAATGAATAAAAAGTTACAGGAACAACATTGCCAAGATGGCTTGTTCTGCTAGGTATTGGGTCTGCAGGTAACAGTTATTTATGAATCTGAATGGGGCCTACAGGGATGCTGTGGAGGGGCTCTTCATTAGGGACTGTAGTGACAGGACAAGGGGTAACGGGTTCAAACTTAAACAATTTACTTTTTACTTTACAGAAGTTACATATGTAATTTTTGATGTTTATTTAAATCTTTTCTGTTGTTATATTAGCAAAAAAGTAAATTACCAGCCATTTTTTTATCTTAGACATACAACTGTGCACTAAAATGATTAAAATATAAACAGGAAAATGAGACATGCTACATATTACAAAAACTTATCTAGTAGCAAAACCTGATGAAACTAGCCAGAAGGCTGGAACAAAGATCAAAAAGCAGAATGTAAAATAAAATACAAGAAGTTTTCTTCATCATGTTGTGTATAGTATCAGTTGTGGTCTTTGATCTCAAGTTTCACTTCAGCTGGAATTTAAATTCTAGTGGTGCACCCTGGCAGAGATGAAGGCCAACAGCATCCTAAGATGCTTCAGGATCATCACAAGCAGTAGACTGAGGGTAAAGTTTCCCCTCTTTTAGTTGCCACTTCTTAGACTGCATCTACAAACTGTTTTGGGATCCAAGTTCAAGAAGGTAATTGAAAAACTGGAGTTTAACCAAGATCATCAGGAGGCTGGAGAACTTACCCTCTGAGAAGAGGCTGAGGGATGCTATCTTGTGCAACCTGGAGAAGAGAGGGCTTTGGGGGAACCTAACAGTAGCTCCCCAGTGCCTCGGGGAAGCTATCAAGGAGACATGTATTTAGTGAGGTGTGTAGAAGAACAAGAGACAGTCATCAGAATTTTAAATAAGGGGATGTTCTGAGTGTAAGCACAGAAAGATATTCACTATGAGGATAATTACACAAAGGACTAAGCAATCCAAGAAGCTCCAGGATCTCTGTTTTGAGAGATCACTAGAACATGATTAAACAAAGCTCTAGGTAGCATGGTATGAATTTGGTGCTGATCTCCCCTAGAAGAGGCATTTGAACTAGATGATGTCCCAGTGCGAGACACTTGAACTAGATGATGTCCCAGTGCGAGACACTTGAACTAGATGATGTCCCAGTGTCCCTTCCAACATGGATTATCCTCTGGTTGGCTGCTTCTAGAATCTGCTGCTTCTTTCAGGATTGCTGAAAAATATGCTGTTGCATTTTGTATAATAATTCCTTAATATACCAAGTTCTTGGAGTAAGGAACAGAATTCCCAGAGTCTCTTGACATTGTTCTGTAGCACTGATAATTATGTAATTGAAGTGTGTGTCTTAAAGCAGACTTTCATATTGATTTGCATAAGAAATCATGGTTCTTCTTGACTTCCTAACTTCAGCCAGCATGATTGTGTCACTTTAATATTGCTATTTAATATCATCTTCTTGTGTTTAATTTCTATGTTGTTGAAACAGAAAAGCCTGAGACCAGATATTATGGAATCCCCTTAGTGAATTGCAATTTGTGGGAGTCCATCAGCTTCCTAACACAGACCTTTGTCACTTCAGCTAATTAAAAGGGTTGTTTTGCTGACAGCCACTAGGGGATGATGACACAGTCTTTGCCATTGGGTTTTACAGTGTTTCGTTGAGAGCAGAGAACAATGACACTTGGAACAGCAATAAATCTCACACTTGCCAAATGTTAAAGCCATATGTCAGAAACCTGGTAGTATTAGTTTAACGAGAATAGGATTTTTCACAGCCTAACAGGATTTTGAACTCTATATTTTCCTAACTTCAGTTTTGGAAATAGTGTGCTGATTTTTTTCTGAAAACTGCCAGTAATACTGCTTCTGAGGCTTCCTGGGAAATCTTTGAACACTTGAAGTCCAAAGAGTAGGAACAAAATCACAAGATAAACAAATTTTAGATAGTATAAGCAAAAATGACTCCACCTTTAACTTAAATGGTTAAACAGATGATGTGCCAGAAGATGGAATTCAGTAACATGCAGTGTTTCAGAGTTTTGCATCATTTAAATATCTGCATGAACACTGTAGTACAGTTCTCTGCTGCGGGTTTTACATCTACTCTTAACAATTTCCATTCTTAATTACAAGGTTTCTTTTCACTGACACACTGTGTCTATATGGGATTAGGACTTGGTTATGATAAGTGTTTTAAAGTCCTAAAGTAAGGCATTAGGTGGAAGAAAGTGACAATATAGGGGAGCAACAGGGGATAACAACAGAATGTGAACATTTGTTTTAGAGACTATCCCACCAGTGAGACATACAGTCTCAGTGGATGAATTTTAGTCCTACTTAGGGCATTGTCAGTGGAATAGTTATTATCCTAATCAGGAACTGTGGCAGACAGGTGGTTTGTTAGACAGGTTGTAAAGGATACACAATGCCTAATAAAGTCACCAGAGACCAGGCAATGTACTGATGATAATGATAGTGCTCTTTCCAATGCCACCCTATGCATTGAAAATTGGAGTTTATCCCTCTGATAAATATAATCCTAAATGTATAACTGTAATCTTTGAACACCTATGTTAACATAAAACACACTTCCATTTGATGCCAAAATAACATAAAGAGCCTTACAAGAAGAGTGTTACTATTTTAGTCAACAGCAGAATATTAATGCAAATATTTATGTTGTGCCAATGGCTATAAGTGTTGAGTGATTTATATGCTGACCACTTGGATCTAATTTTATAAGCTGTTATGTGCCTGTATTTCAATTTAGAAAGAATGTAGGTACCTCATGGTAACAGGAAAAAACCCTCCAATCATTAAAATTTGTCCAATATCCCTAATGATAGCATTCTTCATTACATGGTTTCTATAAGCAGAATTAAGTCTTGGTGAGCCATGGTCCTGGGTGGGGGGTGGGGGGTGGGAGTGAGGAAGAGGAAGTATTTGTCTTCTATTTAAGACTACCTGAGATTTTCCAAGTAGATCTCCCTACAGTTAAGTTCTCCAGTAACACAGTCTACTCAGAGCTTGCTTAACACACATTAATAATGATAATTTCAGCAATTGCAGCAGTGGGAAAACTGAACTAGTAATATATGCCAGGGAGAATGGATTCATGCCCTTTTTCATCCTGGGTAGAATTATTCTACAGCTACCACTGTCCTGCACAGTGCTTACACTACTGAGTCACAGGTAGCACCAACAATGGTAATTCTTTGCTCCTTTGTACCATTATTGCCACAAATCATGTAAGATTTATTTTGCATGAGATTGCAACTGTAAACAGAGGGATTGCAGTTTTGCAGGCTACTGGTACCAAGCTGAGGAATCCTGGATTCACAAGGATTCTTTTATTCAAACTTTACAGAAAGTTCTGGACATAGAAAGAGGCAATCACCTAGTTAAAGAAGCTTTCCATAGGAAATACTACTTGTGTGTTTTTATTATTTTCTCTGGTCTTCTTTCTCAGTGCATTTTGTTTCTTCTTGCTTTACCTTTTTCTTTCCCCTCATTCTCCTCCCCCTATCTGTGTCAGACACTAATTTTTTATAAGGTATGACGCTCTAGTCTAATAATAGATATTGCCATCCAAGTTTGGCATTGAGAATATTACTAATTAGTTTCTAACATCACTACTGCATCACTGCTCAGGGTTAGCTTTCTTCCCTTCCATAGTTATACTGTGCTGGGTTAAGAAAGGACATCAGGTAGGATGGACCCGATAGAACAAATCTGTCTTTATCCTGATAGTGTTGCAGAGAATGTAATCCATCTGACCCAATGTATGTGGCAGGGACGGGAACATGTTAGGGAGGCAGCATTTAGTACAGGAAGGTTGTGGCCTTGAAAACATGGCTCACAGAGATTAGAATCCCATATCCCACGTTCTAACTTGCTACTCATCAGGTTAGGACATTTCAGGAGCTACACATTATAGAGTGGTAAAACACATGAGAAATAAATATTTCAGATAGGGTCATTGATCATGGCTTTGAATATGGTTACATGGAAAACAGAGGCTCTGAACAAGAATGAATTAACTGAGGTAGACTTCTTTAATTCATAAAAATCCAAGAATGCTGTGCCACCTTGCCTCTTTTTATTTTTGACATTATTTCTTAAATTACCTTTGAAATTATGTCATGTTTTCCTTATTTTGAGACGTGGTTCCCTTGCTTCTCCTCTCCTGGCCCCCTCCTCTTGATTTCTCAGAGCTACATCACATCAATAAAACTGCTGCTTGGCCTTCTGTCTTGATGCTGAGACCTATGGGAAATCAGTAAATTGCCTAGTATGACAGCAGACCATTCAGCTAACATAGGAGAAACCTTAGGTGACATAAATCCAGCATACCTATCTTCTGAAACATGATCTGGCCCACATCTATCAAAGATGATGTGTAGAGAGTGTGGTCCTGCAGACAGATGTGTCCAAGCTGGTGGAATAATTTAAGGAACGATTCTTCTGAGATAAATGACACCAAAGACTGAATGAGAAACAATATGTTGTTAGTATTATAGAAGGCAGACAAGGAACTGGGAGCCATTTTTATAGTGAATTCTGTGAGATTCTAATAGCAGCAAAAGCCCAAGAAATATGAAGTGGAAGTAGGTCAGACTTTATACTGGGATTAATATAATCAGAAGCATCACTGGGGACATGTCTAGAACTCAGGGTCCAAGGCAGAATCCAAACAAGAAAAAGTATTTAAATAAATTTTCACACTGAAATTGATTTAGAAAATGCTACCTGAACTATCTGGCATCCATAAAACTTGTCTTTACTGTGAAAGACTGAGGAAATCCAGCCTATTTAATTTATCCTCCTGGGGTTTGAAAAGTAACATTAATGGTCTACAGGTGTTTCCTATCAGAAATCTTCCTCTTCTTGCCATTTAAATATTCAGCCTAGGAAA
Source organism: Agapornis canus (assembly GCA_036873685.1). Classification (NCBI taxonomy): domain Eukaryota; kingdom Metazoa; phylum Chordata; class Aves; order Psittaciformes; family Psittacidae; genus Agapornis; species Agapornis canus. The sequence continues at coordinate 26,728 of JBAFWW010050079.1, forward strand.
TTTAAAGTGTTTGTGTCTAAGTAGAAAAAGTGCTTCTGGTATAGGACATCTTTTTAAAACAGGAAGGTAATAAGGCCAGATCTCGCAGCTGGCAATTGGAATCTAGAAACAATTCAAATTGAGATAACTTCAAGGAACTAGAAAGTAATGCTTTTCAACCAAGGTTGACTCTCAGACATGATTTCTTAAAATGTTCTAAGTGAAACAGAGGTAATATAGCATCAACAAGCCAAATCTGAGATGGTTAAAGGATGACATGTTAATGTCAATATTGCAAATAAAAAAGTGGTAGATGTTTAATTTGTTAATTTCAATTTACTATATCAAAATACAAGGTAGTACCACCAGTTAGTTATCAACTGCCTGCCAATCACCCACACATGGACCCTTGAAGTCCTTCCCATTAATGCATCATCAAGTATTATAGAAGTAGTGTACAGCAGGAGAGGAGTAAAAGTCCTGTATCATCTCCAGTGTCAATGGTCAGATGGACACAGAAGCAGACAGTCTCACCCACTGTGATTGGCAGATAGCTGTTATTTACATACAGCTCATTTCTGTGTGGTAAAAAATCTGATATATGGTTGTGAGGGTCTTATAGTGGCTCAGTTGCTAAGCAATAGATTTTTCTTTGATGCAGATAATAAACAGCTGTTTACACAACATGTTTGCACATGCTCTAGTAGGATCACTTTGCTTATTTCTTTTCTTATTCCTACTAGGTGTGCTGTGTTAACATCTGTCAAACAACAAATAGCAATACTGAATGAATATCAATGTAGATGTTGAAAACTCATCAAGGGAAACACATGAAAGTAAATCTCATAAAAACTTTTATATTTTATTATCTTTTCTCATTGGAGGGTGATTATCTACGGCTTACATGATTTTTTCACCTATATGTGCTTACGAGAGGTTTTATCCTTTAACTCAAAAGCAGACTTAGCATGAGTAACCCCTAAATTGTTTTGTGATTTTTTTTAAGTCTTGAGGCCACATGTTTTGATCATGCTGTCTCATCTGGCATAACACATTCCATGTAATTTCCTTAGCTAGTTCATGGACTTACTTAAATCCTCTGACCAATCTAGAGTGTATCTTCTGAGAAAGGTACAACCAATATGGTATGAAAGCTCTCAAGTAAGGAAGAAAACACTGAATCCATACCAAGTTCCAGTGCTTAATCACTCTTGAAGTGTAAAAATCTGCATTTTAATTGTAGTTTCAATTTAGCTTTGCTTTCAATCATTGAAAGTTTAATATCTTGATCTGAGGGTGACAAATTACAGTGTTAGTGTATATCAATACAGCTGGAGGTACATCACAGCATATTTGTGCAGCTTTTTGGAATTTTAGGAAGTTTTAAAATTGTAAGTGTGAGAGCTCTCATTTACAAATCTCTCTGGAGTACCAGTGCAGCTATACATACCCCTTGACCAGTGGGTGACTAAAATGCTCTCCGAATGTCTTACCCAAATGCTTCACCATCGATGCCATTTCAGCAGCGTTATTTCTCATGCACACTGTGGCGATCAGCCTCAGGCCAATATTTATTTTTCTGCATGTAGAAATGTTCACTTACTGCATTAGGTCTTGCCCATTTGAAGCTTTACATGAGCAGTTTAACAATACTCCTGCTTCAATGACTTTGATATAAAAGTGTGATTCTGTAATTCTCTGCTGCTAGTATATGGTGATAATGAATATGTAAAATAGCAATGCAGGTGTGTTTTCTTGAAAATAATATGTAGCAATTTAATATTATTTACAGTAAAACTGTGAAATTATTTTATTGTTACATAACATTTATGGTTTTCTAGAGCTGACAGACCTAAGGTAAGTAAAGAAAGAGCTCTTTCCAGTTTTCATATGAAAACTCCAGGTTTTTTTCCTGCAGACTCTTTACAATTTTCAGAGTACTGTAATATACATGCAGTATGGCATTTTTTCCCCAAAACTCTGCTGAACTGAAATTGCTGAAAAATTACTGATAGTTGACATTTCAATGTTTTAAAATGAAAAATAATTTTTATTCAAAATAAGGGTTCTTTTAAAAAATGTAAATAATATACATCTATATACTCATCTAGAAATGAATAAAAAATATTTTTTTTCTCAGTCCTTCCTGTTTCCTCACTTCCATAATTTGGTTTTCTGATAAGGATCCCTGGAATTGTTAAAGAAATGTAGGAAATTATAATTAATTTTTCCCAGCACATCTCTTAATTATGCTATTAACTCTGAATTAAACATTTCTTTGGCCTTGTTCATTCTAGGACATCTAGACTGGTGACCATTACCAGCTGGTTATTCCCAGCTGCCAGACATTTTTCATCTCAGCAATCTCCAAAAGTTAAATATATCTTCTATTTGAATAAATTTATGGTAAATATATAAAGTTTATATTCTTTTTTCATATCCATGGTTCACCATGAGGAGCCCTATACGTTGCTTCAGGTCATTTTACGCATCACTATACAACAATTCAGACGTATGGTGAAAAATTTATTAGGCAGGAATAGAGGCTTGTCTACACTTGAAAGTTAGTTTGAATTCACTTTTGGATTGGGATAATGTGTGAATTTTAAGTGTGATAGCAACTTCTGTCCATGTGCTGACAAGTGAGGGTATGGGGGGGAGGAAGGTTGAATATTTGGCCACAGTATTTCTGTCTAAAGCATTTATAATAACCCTATGGTGGGGTATAAAGATCTTGCAAAAAATGGCTACAACTTGAATCATCACCAAGACCCTTATTGTCTGCTTTACTAAAAAAATTGTGGCATATTCCTAAAAGGAAGTAACATGAATGCCAAGATATTTCAAGATGGATATGTGTTTCTACAGCATATTTAGCTGATGATTGTGTCCTGTAATGAAGACAGAGTACAGTTAGAATTATCTAGATATTGTAATTTTTTTATTATTCTGTCTTAAGTCACTAATCAACACAGAAATGATGCATAAAGGAATGGATGAATATTCTTTTTTTTGGGGTTTTTTTTTTTTCATTTTATGGTCAAAGATGTAGCAAAGAGATGTGTTTTGCAAGGCATTTTTTAAATTTAGTATTTTACACGCTAGCAATATATTACGATAGTGTACCTTTGCCCTGCTTCTCAGGATTGGACTGAAACTTGTGTCGTTAAAACCCTCATATTTCTAGGCTTAGTATAAAGGTCACTCAATATGATAGGGACCTACAGGATACTCACATCAGAAATACTACTTTAACAGTTTGTTTGCTGTTAGGTTTTTAGTTTTCCTCTGTAGCTGCTCTCTGGAAGCACAGTTCAGCATTTTACAGCCTCAGTGTTTACTCTCTTCACTGCTTTGGATGTCTCTGACAACTTTAAAGAACACATTATAGTTGCAAGAATCTTTAACTACCTGAAACAGCAAAGTAATCTGGGCTAATCAGAGAAAAATGAGAAGTTTTCAGGAAGAATTTCAGTGAACACCATGTTTTGTTCAAAGCAGAAGTCTTGATTCTAACTTCAGTGGAATTCAGCAGGAGCTGGGAGCAGTGCCCTGAAGCTGTGAGTTATCACCCCTAGAGTATACACCGCTAATGACAGTTGCCTCCCATCTGTGCTGAGCTCTTCCACTATAGTGGATCCTGCTTCATAGGAAGGCAAAACATCCCCTGCCAGAAGAGAGTGGCAGTTGAGGAAACCACAGCTTTCCTGCCAGGGGTGGTGACTCCAGACCCAAATACAAAGTCTTTACTCTGTGGGTGCCATGTGTCTCCAGATTTCCAGAGCTCAAAGTAACTTGGGATGCAGGATTTGAAACCCACCATGGCAGATAGCCAAGACACTTCTGTCTGTAAGTTTATCTTGTGTTTGTGGAGGACAGCACCCATGGAAAGAGCAACTTCATAGTGCACTGGGAGTAACAGTAAGAGTGACCTTGCATGCTTTCCATGAGTTTGTCTAGTACTGAGATCTTCAAGCATTTGTCTCAGGGATAATGCAATCTGTTTTGACACTGCAGTAGTAGTCACCAAAATAAAGAGTCTACCAAGAATCACTGCAAGCTTCCAAAAATGATAGCTAAAACTGTCTTGCAGAGAGTTGCACATGTCTTGGCGTAGTCTTAGCTGCTTGTGAAAAAAATTGAAAAAATATATGGGTAATCTCATCTCTGTCACTAATCTCTGACTCCCGGCTGTAGTCATGATGTGTGCTTGAAGCAGGCGCTGTGTTGTATGTAGACTTTTGAGGTGTCTTCATTGAAGGTATATTTGTCTGCAGCATGCACGAATTGAGCACTTCAAAAAATACTATGACTGGATAAACTTCAAACTACTGTCTGTGGCTACGCAGTCTGCCCTGATCAAAGAATAAGTCCAGAAAGAAAATGGTCTTTCCTAGTTTCCTAGAAGCTAAAGAACAATGAACTGGCATAATCTTCTCATTGATTTTGGTGAAGAGGAAAGTTGACAACAGTAGTAAGCAGAGCTTACTTGCTTCTCCTGTGATACCATCTAAAGTGAATGAAGAGTGCCTCGATTTACCCTGTTTGTGGGGTATGACTATGTAGCAATTTGGCAGAGACCTTGGTGCTAAAATAAATGTTACAAGTCAGAATTCATTTTCTTACTAGTAACATGACTGTAGTAAGGAGACAAATTGCCTAGTTTTAATAAAAAACAATGATGCATCTCTAAAATTATGAACAAAAACATACCCTGATCAAATGTCTTTTTTTTTTTTTTTTTTTTTTTTTTGGTTTTTTTTTTTTTTTTTTTTTTTTTTT
>JBAFWW010050080.1:0-20856 GCA_036873685.1 Agapornis canus
CTCCTGTCAGGTGAACGGATCCGTTCTGGTGTCAAACACGTCAGAGCTTAACGAGCCCACAGGGGCCGGGAGCCGCCCGCTGCGGGATCCCTGCCGCAGCCCGCGTACCTCAGCGTTCGCAGCAGTTCCTTCAATGCGCAGTGTACGGCTCTCAGGCTCCGGGCATTAATCACGATACACAGATACACGGCAGACAAAAGGCGGGCCAAACCCTCCCAGCCCTCACGGACAAAGACCCGTGAGCCGCATTTAGCTCTTGTGACTCACTTTCAAACCTCAGACTTGATGAAGGCGAAAGGCAGCACCTACCTGCTCTGGTCAGCCCGATTGATGGTTATCTGGTGGTTTTCACAAACAGCAACTGAGATTTGGGTCATCGTCAGGTTCAAATCTGTGTCAAGCAGTTTAATATATCATCCTTTCCCACGAGGGCATGTATCAGAGCATCAAGCAAGCGGTGGCTGTATTAGGAAGCCCTAGTTTTTATCACGTGTGGGCATGCTGTGGTCCGAACTTCACAAGAGGTTGTGCAGACCTTTGAGGTGCAGCCATTGACTTCAGGGCAGATGAGTGATGGAGAGCTCCTAACAAAGCCCTCCCGATCAGCCACCCCTTGAGGCGCATCCCCCCCTCCTCAGCCTTGGGTCCTGCAGACTGAACAGCAATCCCTGAACTTGTGATCCTTTTCTCCTGTTTAACATCACTTGAAGGAGAGAACCCAAAGCCCACGTTCTCCCCCAGCCTGCCATCGCTCCAGCTCTAGTTCAGTACCTGCCGCCTTCTTAGAGCAACCAAACACTATGTTTTTTTTATCAGATAGCATTTGGGCTGTGTGTGCACTCACCACGCATGTTACACTTGTTTGGGGAACCACGGTTCTTCTGGCATTGCATTGAAATTGCTTCTCATGCCTGGGACTATTCATCTATACAAGAAACAAATGGTTATTTCATAACCAGAAGCAGATAGGAGAGCTCTGCACCTGAACTGGGCATCAAAACCATGGGGTCATAGACTGAGATTTGCAGCAAACTTACTCTGACCCCACACTAGTGGGAAAAAAAAGCAGCACCTGCTCTGCAAGGCGGTGCAGGGGCTCTAAATGTGAGCCTTGCTGTGCCTGGCTTTCCTCGGTGTCCCAGACTTCCCTTCATTAGCCACTCCAGCCAACCTCACCTCCTCAAGACCTAGCTTAGTGCTGGCTCCCTTGCAGGCTCTACATGTGCCCTGAGCCCTTATCCTTGCATTGGCCCCTGCCCTCTGAGGAATTCTGGCTGAAGAGATGGTGCAGTGCCTTATTTTTAGGCCCATGTTACCCAAGGGTTTCAGCCACCTGTGCAGCTGCATCACTGCATCCATGCAAGGGATTTCCAGCTCAGTGGTGCAGTAGATGTGCAGCAGTGCTGCCTACCCTGCTGAAAGCATTACAGAGGATTTGCCTTAAAGCAAAATTGAGGCTTGGATTAGACAGGTTTATGTCTGAAAAGCATAGGAAGGGGGAAGGAAAAGAGAGGGAAAGTGAGAGGGGAGAGAAGAGGAAGGAAGGAAGGAGGCAGGCAGGAGGGAAATAAAAATAAAGCCAAGAGATTGGAACAGAAGAAACTATCAGGGGAGTGCAGTCATATTTCAAATCACACGTTGAACGTGAGCTGCAGTCTAAGAAACTGTTCTTCATTCTTGCATTCCAGACACGTATAGGTGTTTCTTCTTATTTTTAGTCATCTTGTTATAAAAATACTACACATACAGAATTTGTTCAAATAAGTGTGGAATAACGGTTCGAACATGTTCATTTTGACCGCACTGTGGAATGAGTGCAGCTGCAAATTAAATACTTGAAATGCACATTTCTTATTTTAAGAAACAACATGAAGTCAAGGCTCATTTTGTCTGAGAGTTATAACTGTGATTAATGATACTTGGACAACACTGAGTATCCCATGCCAGTCTTAAAGGGCTTTAAGTGCGTAACATGCACCTCATTCTCCAGTATCCGGTGTGCAAGGAGGCGGTTTCATGCAGAGCATACCCTGAAGGTGCAGTTTTTACCTCTGTGTTACTTTTAAACCAACACATCTTTAAAACCTCACCCTTGAGAATCAGAACAAGCAATCAGCTGTTAGAACTGCTGATGCTGCACTCGACAGGCCACTTCTACATAATAAAATGGATGGGTTCATATGCTGTGGAGCAAAATACAATTACATATCTATTAACAGCAAGCCCTGGGATAGAGGAGTCCAATAGCTAGCTGACTGTGTCGAAAGAAAACACAAGGGCACCTCTCTGCTCCAGCAGAGATCACAGCCCCAGCTAAACCGTAAATGAAGTGTGACAGCTTTAACAAGATGTCCATTAGTCCAAGGTGAATGGATCATTTAAATACCTTGGGGAACCTATGCTTAGGAGGCCACTATTTCATATTGCCAAGGTAGGTGAAACAAGCAGGGCTCCATTAGCACTGTAACATTCTGCAAACATAACAGCAGTGATATCCAGCAGGGTGTGTGGATTTATTAAGGGAAGAAAACTACACTGCAGACAAGCACGTACTGGCACTGAAATACTGCCTAAAAAAACCACTAGTGCAACTAAAGGGCTTCCACTTTATCAGACCTCCTAAAGAGCCCAAGATGATCCTCTTCAGGTAATCAGACCTCCCAGGAAAAGTGTTCAGATGTTGTTGCTGCATCTAACTGGTGTCAAGACAGGGCTCAGGGGACTGGTAGTGTCCATGCAGACTTTGTTCAGATGAGAGTCCTTACTGTTGCTTCATCTCTTCAAGTCAGTAGAGTCTCTATTTGCATTAGTGGAGCACTGGGATGCTGGGAACCTTGCTTAGCTTTGTGGTGTCTAGCCTGGGGCTTCTGGTCATGCAGCAACTCATTACAGCAGAACTGGTGACTGGTAACTCTCTTCCAGAAAGCTCAGAAAAGAGATTCCTGAGCTTGGGTTGAAGAAGGAGAATGCAGTCCATAAGGAGGTGGGCTTCCAAGCCCAGCTTTAGGAGGACTGGGGAAAAAAATACCCCCCAACAGCAGCAGATGGTTACCTTGATCCCTGTTCACCAACAGTGACTTACTTGCTATACAAAAGTAAGTGGTTTGCTGGTTTTTTTTCCTGAAGAGGGCTTATTTGTTGTCTTCATCCTGTGAAAATCCCTCGATGGCCTCTTCCAGTCACCTTGGCACATCCTGAGAGATAGTTTTTCATCTGTAAATTCCTTACAGGCCACTGAAGATGCCATTGTGGGGATCTGGAGGTCTCAGAATTGGATCCCTTTCAAGGCTGAAGAAGATTCTTCCTTTGGAGGCAGTTTTTTGAAGGTTAACTTTGGGGTTGATTTCATTTAGCATTTTCTTTAGCACCCTAATGAAACATGCTGATGAAACATGCTGATAAAACAGCATCACAAAGGAAAGGTAATAAAGTTACACAAGAATGCAATGAGTTTAAGGACATGAGAAACAAGCAGACAACAAATACCATGCCAAGGGCTAAATTCATAATCTCATCAACTGTAAATGAGGGAAGAGGAGGAAGTTCTGGGATCATAAACTGCTCACAAGTTAGTTGTGTGCCACCGTCGTAACACAAACACCAAAGAATACATTTAGTGTTAGAGCACCTCAGGTAAGGGTCTACCAGTGCAAATATTTATACCATTGCACAACTGTCCACAAGCCTTTACCTAATATGATGCCTGCAGATCTGCTTTTTCCATGTTAACAACTCAAACTTGCAGAGCTGTAGAGAGAAAAACTCCAAGGATAATCAGCAGGAGGGTCTTTCCTGAGGTGAGAAGGGGTTGCCTTGTCTAACCAAAGGCAGAGCAACTGCATCTCTTTTCTATAAACTGCTTTGGAGTAAAGGGGTGGGGATGATGCTATGTAAACCTTAGAGCCAAGTTAGAGCAAAAGCATACAGCTAAATAGGTTGCATGTAATTGTAGTCTGGAAATCAGAGGTTTCTTACCCAAGTTCTGGACATGCATCCAAGAGCAATTTTTGGGTAGCCAGGGTCAAGTATGTTAAGTCTGTGGTAAGCACTATACTGAGAGTCTGTCTGCCTTAAAGAGCACCAGCCCGAATACCGCAGGCTCTCAGCCTGCCATTAAATCTGGGACATGAGTATCCATCACGGCTGACACTGCAACAGCCCCAGGGAGATTGTTCTGGTCCCATTGTGTCCTCCTGTTTCAGGACATGAGACTTCACCCAGACCAAGGCATGCAAGTTCTCTGTTCCCGTGCCAGGCAGGGAACTTAACTTGCAGTTTGCAAACTGTCACTGAGCTCACTGAAAACTTCCCATCTCAGGCTACAGATGGGAACTCACTCAAGGTAACCTCTGTGGAGCTAATCTAATTAGCAGTGGACATGTCACAGCTCAGAGTGTTTCAGCGCAAAGCAAAGCCTGTTCCACAGCAGCTGTAGTTGCAGGGAGCCAAACCTATCCTAGGCTGTGAAGAACACAGCCTGTTATGGTTTGCTGTTTGCTATCTGCACTCCTATCTGCTGTTCCCAGCCTGCCACAGCAAGCTGCAGAATCTGATTGTTTTTCCACCTTTGGCCTCTCCTCTTACCATGTAAAAAAGCTAAGCTTTAAGTGAGCCCCAGATTATTTTTGAAAGAAAATACATCATCTGTTTCCTCCACCTAGCATAAAAGAACTCCTTGTTTCCTACCTCAAGTTCTATGGGGATAAAACCCATTCCAGACCGTGGGACACTTGGGCATTGTGATGACAAGACCTGCATGCCCCCTGCCTTTTCTTCCCAGAGGTTACGTGGAATGCAGGCAAGACATCAATATACATATTTAATTTGGAAATACAGCCTCTACATCTGTCCAAACCCATAGGCTGAACTACTTGGTCCTTCAGCCAGATGAAATTAGAACGGCTTCACCAAAACCAATGCATTACATCAGCTGGAGCAGCTGAGGAACTCGCTGTGCATCACTTTGGGATTAATGTATCAAAGCCTTCCTCCTGCCATTGTGCTGGTGACAGCGTGGAGACACGAGAGCGAGGAATCACGTGGCCTTGCTACAAGGGCTTGATGCTGCTTATTTTCCCTGTGGTTTTTCTGCTCCGTGCTGTGTGGCCTCTTCCACTCCCATACGGAACTGAGCCACATTTTCCAGTCAAGCCCTCCAGGTTTTCTTCAACTCCAGTTGTTTCGGACTGCAGTAAAACACAGACACAACACATGGTCTAAACCCAACCGATTGTTTGTAGCAGACCAAGTGCTTGTCCTAATTAGTCATACTTTTCCATAAAATGGCATATGAACATCATTCTGGAAAAGCTTATGTGAAACCACATCACAGTTTAACTCCCTCAGCTGGATGGGAAGAGGGGAAAGGAGGTGTTGTTTGTTGTCCCTATGGAAACCCATCCCAATTCATCCAAAGTGCAAATCAGAGGCAAAACATTCCTTTCCTCAAGCACAGCAGAACTTAGCTGTGCTCTGCTTCCAGCCATCTTTCATGCTTGTCAGGGGAGAGGCATTTTCCACTCACCTATTTTATAGCAAAAAGAAAACTTGCCACATCTATCCTCAGGGAAGAGATCCAACCACTCCACACCAGAGAGAGGAGCACCTGTGTCTGATGTGTCATGGTTCTGCATTATGAGCTGAAGCTGTTCATTGCTACCCCATCCCCTTGCACTTCTCTGATCACCCGCTTACACAGAACAGCAGCAAAGCAGGGGTGTCAGCTAGTACTTCCTGGCTCACCTAAAACAAGCCGTGCTGGTGCTAAAGGATTTCAGATTCCAGCTGTGATAATCACTTACAGGGCAGGAAGGGAGGTCATTATCGCTTCCTAAAACAAAGAAGTTTGCCTAAACCGGGAAGCGAAAGAAGATAATGATAACAAAACTTCAGACAAAATGAGGCAAAACACTCTGGATGTTACAGTATGCTAGCATCAGTACATCTGATTTTATGTCATAACACATTTTGGCACCCCCAGCATTCCTGGTTTTCCATGACAGTGACTGATGGATGGCATGTGGGGCTGAGTCATCTGCCTAGCATGCTGTCCCTGCCTTCTGCCTGTCTGTGCACCCCCAAGCCAAGTCATCGCTTAGTTACTACACCCCATTCCAGCCCTGCAGCAGTTGCCATGTTCTGTGATTTCCCTGTAGGCTTTTCTGCAGCATTGGTTATTACAGCACTAAAACCCTCAGTGTCCTTCCCTGTAAGAATGTGAAGGAATCAGTGCCTCTGTTCTCCATCAACAAAGGGCCAAAACAGCCAGGCAAATGTTGTCAAATTCTCCAGTGTTTGGTTTTCCTCCAACTGTAGAAACAAGAGATAATTCCCCCCCACACACAGTGAGCTGCCACAGAACCCTTCAGCTTCAGCTGCATGTAAAAATAAGCAGATAAATAAGTACAGCATGGGGTACTGAAACTAAACAGAGAAAAACATGTGCTTGCATCTAGAACCGTCAACTTCCATAGCCACTGAATGACTTGTCAAGGACAGAAACAGAAAGGTCTCAACCACAGATCTCTTCTTTTCCCTACTTTTGCCTTCCACCTTTCCTAACTGTGCACTTCGCTAAGGACGGGTACTCAGTACGTTGCTGCTCATTTCAGGGGTTCCAGCCTTAACCCATGTAGGGCCGGGCACTGGCATCTGCCAGGGATTGCCAGGCTCTGCCTTTGTTTCCCAACCTAATTTCTGCTGGAGTTTTCATCCTCCCTGACCTTGTAGCTGTGGTGGCAGAGGAAAGGCAGGGAAGTAGCTCCTTGGCGGTGCCCTCTTTTGGGCAGTCAGTAGTTCAGGTTTCGGAACCCTCCCGAGCACCAGTGGCTCCATTCTACTAATTAGAAATGCCCAAAATAATCTTTAATGCGTTTTTCAATTATGGAGGGCCTTGCTCCAGGCAGCAGCAGATAACGGCTCCCCCCTCGAGGCACCTTTGTTCTTCCCTAGTTGATTGGCAACAGATGAGTTATTTCACCTCTGCACCACGCTGACTGTTCTGCTACTATTCAGGTAGTGGCTCACGTTAAACTAGGCTGCTCAGGCTCCTACTGATGAACTTATTTCTATTCTTGTGCCTTTACAGACCGTGTCTATAACGCCCAGGGCAAGAGACCGAAAACCAGCTGAAAACCAGCCCAACAGTTAGACGTGACCTGAAAACAGCAAGACTGCGATGTGGCCACCAGCCTGCTACAAAGCATGAAGAGGTCAAAAACACCATCAAATGCCTTCTGAACACGTCTGTACTGTGCATCCAAAAGCTGGGTGGGGACTTCAGGGAAAATAATGTCATATTCACACCCACAGGTGCTTTCCAAGTCATTGCTAGGCAACGTTGCTTAAATAGCTCTCTTTCCAAGCACTGGCAAACCGCTTTCAGTTGCATTCATTACAACTGTCTCACAGATACAGACAGATGAAACACTTCTGGGGACAACTTTTGGCTGTCAGTGAGCTCTCTGTAGCCCTTGCATAGGAAGGTACCGCCTAGAGCCATTTTTAGCCTAGTTCCTAAGGGAACATATGTGATCACCCTGTAAGCATGTGCTGGTCCCTGCCTAATAGCTTAAGCCAGCTGGCCAGTTACCACCAGGTTTACCAGCAAGGTCAAGATCCATCCCAAACTTGATATCCCCACTGGCAAAAAAGCAGCACTAGTTGCTTACAGCAGGCAGAAGATCACACCTATGGAAGAGGGTGCTTAAGTGCTTTAACAATGTAAAATGCCGCACACCCTGCACCTCATTAGACAACCATAGCTCTTGTCCCACAGAACCCTTTCTTTTGTTTCCAGGCTTTTCAGGATCTGCTCTCCCATTGAGGGTCTTTGCATCACAGCTCTTTTGGTAAGGTGGGCTGGACTCACAGGGAGTGTCCTGGCCAAGGTCTGCTGAGTAAAAGAGAACATGAAGTTTGAGATAAGCAAATGTTGGATACAGGCATTTTTACTACAAGAAGCCACAAAAGCTGTGATTTATTTATTAGACATGCAGCAAGAACCGAGCCATACACAAACAGGGAACAATGACTGCTCTTAAATAAATCGCTTTGCACCCCACCTCCGGCAGGGTCAGTGGAGGCTGCTCATAGCATCTTTTAAGTTCTGAACTAGCAGGTAAACCAGTGCAGGTTTACCCGCTGCAGGCAGCAGTCTCTAGCCAAAGCACATCTCCTTGCGAGGCAGACGTTTCTCACCTCAGCACATCCCTGTCCTTCAAGGCTGTTTATTGTCAGAGTGTAATTTGGAAGGTGTCAACAGTATTACCTGCCTCTTCAAATGCCTTGCTACCGCAGGCAGTGCTATAGGAAAGCCTTTCTTGTGGTTTACACTTGTATTCTTCTTGTAATTTAATGCCACTATACTTAATATGTTTATTGTAGTCAGTAGTTATTTTCCCTCGCTGGTCTTTAATACATGCTTCATCATCACTTATCATCTGTGAGACATTAATATTAAGCTTGTTTAATGTTTCCATGCTAATCTCTGGGGTGGTTTAGTGATGTTAATAATTAATACAGGAAGACTAGTGTTTTAGAAGCCCAAAGTGGCTCACAGCAGGCTCTATTTCGAGCCTCTGTGTAAATGATCTGTCCATCATTATGACTCCACTAGTGCTCAAAATATTTCTTAACTCTCTATCAGTGCAACAGGGAAGAGCCCAATCTTTTCTGCATTAACAAAGACACAACCTTCCTCCTCTCACAACTGACAACAATGATCTTCCAATGCTCCATTGCAGCAGTGACAAACCTTGCCTGTATCATCACTATTGGGCTGCTCTGAGTCTTAGGTCTCAGGAGCTGAACTCTAGTTGATCTTACTGCAAGCACAGAAAAGGAGAAACAGCAAAGAGAAGGATGCTTAGAGAAAACACTTCCATTCAAAGCATGGCTGAGGGCTCCCCAGACCAGCACTCAGCATTGTGGAGCCTTGCTCCAAGGAGCACACTGAGGAGAGCTCCTCTGCAAGAGCAGGCTCAGGACCATGGGTGGACTTGTTTATAGCAGTACCTGCTAAACCAAACTAGTTACATCCCAAAAAGCAGGGCATGCTATATATACTGACACACAAGCTGCTTTGAAGCTAGCAATACAGAGACAAGTTGTCCTACAGCTGGCCCAGGAGCCAAAATCACTTAGGCAAGGTCATAACAAAAGCCACATTCCTATGACCATCAGTTCTGGGATCGGCATGTCCAAAGCCAGCTGCCTGAATGTGACAATACCCTCACTTCTGTCCAGTCAGAGCTCACAATAGCAAATGCTGCCTTTGCACCTGCATCAAGGTGACAGGCAATGCTCTCAGAAAGCCTGTTAATACCGAGGCAGCCCATCAGAGCCTATCGAGAGAGCAGTTTGCAGCAGCAGATGCTCGTATCAGGTTAGCAGTGACTGTGAGCATTTCAGTGCAGCCCAGAGCCCCAAAGCCACTGGACTAGGGCACAGGACAATAGCAGGATTCAGCCACTATCACATATGCAGCCCATACCTTCTAAAATGCCTGCCTACATATGCACATGTATTATAGATACGTGGCTTTCTGAAAAAGCCAACAAGGATTTCCAGGCCACCGTATCTATTGAGCTCACACTGCTCAATCCTTGCTGCTGCAGCTTCAGTCGGTGCAGGTACAACATTAGGGCAGATGCAGCAAACTCCAGCTCTGTGGTTTAGGCCAGAACAGTGTCACAAAGCACTTTCAATAGAAATAACACTGTTGCTCTTTTCTTATTGTTCCTTTATTTCCCTCAGCAGGGGGAAAAAACCACAACACTACAATAAAGCCCAAAACCAAAACAGCAACAAGAGAAAAACCCACCAGAAAAGCCTCTTGTGCTCTCAGACCTTTACTGCAGAGCAAGAGGCAAGGGCAAGGCCAGCAGCAGCACTATGGGATGAGCCAGGCAGCTTGGACACTCGGGCATCTCTGTCTCAGAGCAACCAAACTCAGGAGTGAAGTCTCAGCCGCCTGTCCCCATGCAAGACAGTGCAGCCGTGCTGTGCTGCGAGCAGGAAACAGGAGCCTTGAGGTACCCAGGCGAGGGGCACAGTGCTCCGCTGAGCAGCACTGCCGAGACCACAGCCGTGCTCCTGGAACACTCTTAAAACTGAATTAGAAGAAGTGGGTGCGTTTTGGATGAAAACTGACCTGTCAGGAGCAGCCTCACGGTACGGAGGCATCTCAGGGGTCAGAAAGCGCTCGAGCTGAGGCTGAGCTGTTAGCATTACTGATGGTTCAGCAGTGCAGGAGCCTCGATGGAGATCAGGCCTTGTGTGCTGGGCTGCCGGCACAGAGCACGCTGGGGAACACACATAAACCCAGATGATGAGCCAAGGGAGCAGAAGGAACAAGGCAGAGAAGACAAAACAACCCTTCCCCTGGACAGACAGCAGGCAAGTGGCAATGCTGAGGTTTTAGACTTTGTTTTCTGCTCAGGGTACTGCCTTACTACTGGGCCCTGGTGCCTTTTCCACCCAACCTCTCTTCCTTAAGCAAGGGATGATCTATTACAGTGCTCACATCCATGAGCTAATGCTTCCTCACTCCAGCCAGTGGCAGGAGGAACCAACCACTACCCAGCCACTGCAAATGAGCCTTGCAGGAGGCCCCAGGCTGCCCCGGGAAGATCTGTGTCCTTGTGCCTCCTTTTACTCAGAGAAGGGGGAAGGAAAAGCAGCCTGCCTGAAACTACAACAGGTAGAGGCAGAAGTAGGAGATTATTGGAATTATTCTTGCATATACTTAATCTAGGGATTTTATTTCTACTTGTTCTGGTGTTCCTGTGCCCAACTGAAATGTCACCATTTCCTTTATGGCTAAAAACCCAATAAATCAAAGAGGTGAAACAATGGGAAGGTCTTCAATGGGGGTTTCAGGTGCTCAGATTGCTGGGCCGGAGTGTTTGACCCATACAATCCCTGTGGACAGACCCATCTGTCAGGGTCCAACTGAATAAAACCCAGTGTTGGAAAGACTCTGTTTGTGATCCCAGAGTGAAATTAAGGCACCAATGAGGCCAAGTACTGCAATTGGGCACTTGATTATAAAAAGATAATTATAATAGAAAAGAATAGCAATAGGGCAGATCAGGATAAAGCTTAGAAATCTAGCAAACCTTTGGAGTGCCGAGAGGGAGAGTCACCACCATGGATCCAGGGGCATCCCAAGGGCTCCTGGTTGTCTTCAGTGGTGGTGGCTGCACAGCAAGTACCTTTTTCCTAGTTTATAATACGTTAGGGAGAAGCACCTCTGTTCTTAATATCACATACTGCACATTCCTGGTGGAACACATGCATTCCGGGTCCTGCAGCCAGCTCTTCAACTGCACACATATGTCAGCAATCCTTGAGATAATGGACAGCAATTCCTCACACCATTCCTTGAGACAATGGAGCCCCATTTCAGCTCCTCACACACATCTCTCAGACAATGGACAGCCTGGCTTCCCAAGTCCCCGTTGCTCGGGGAACAGAGCCCACCCAAATCAAAGCTGGCTGTCCAGATGCAGTTCTTGCAGGAGACCTCAGTCTGGCCCTCACCGGCTGCTCTCTGTCCCGTTGCCCGGTTAAGACACGGGACTCGGACTGGCATACATCCCTGCTCTCTTGAACCCCAGTGCCATCTAGTGGGCTCTGGCTCCACGGGAGCCGCAGAAGGTCCTGCCGAGGAGGTCCCAGCCCATAGCTGGAAACGCTCCCGTGGCTCCGGGGAGCTCCAGGCTACATGCACCAGCCAGGCCATAGTGCTTTGTGCAGGCATCCCATTTAAACCATCTCCTTTATAAAGGCCCTTAAAGACACCTGGGGTCCAAAACAGTGGATAAATGGGAGCAAACTGCCTTTCACAGTTGCACATTACTTTGGGCAAGGATTCTTTCTGCAGCAATCATAGACAAGCGTACCCACATCCCCTGAAACACCTCTTTACCCCTCTGCTGTGCCATTGTGACTGCTCACGGGGTCACACAAACTCACACTGAAGAACTCTCCAAAGCCCTGGAAAAAAAATAAGGCTTTAAGTCAGCTTTTTTCAGAGCACAGCCTTGTGAAACAGGTTAAAGGGACCTGGAAAGGAAGATGCTTTCCTTCCCTCTGGCAAAAAGGCTGCACTCAGGGTAAGACAGGGTCTTAGGCTGGAGGCATTTGTGGATGTACTCAAGCCAATTTTGCTGTGATGGTGTAAATCCATGCATAGACACATTCCCAGAGAAAGAGAAACAAGAAAAACTCTGATTTGGCTCACAGACCAAAACCTCTCTTAGTGATTCCACTTGGAAGGGCACAGGTACCATATGAAATCTGTGCAGCTCTCGGGCGTCTGTACAAGACATTTCAGCACAGAAATGGGACATAATTGAGTAGCAGCAGCAGCCAGGCCTTGCAGTCACAGGTTTGGGTTGGAAGGGACCTTAAAACTCACCCAATTCTAGCCCCTCCCATGGGCAGGGACACCTCACACCAGACCAGGTCTCCCAAGGCTCTGTCCAGCCTGGCCTTGAGCACTGCCAGGGATGGGGCAGCCACAGCTTCTCTGGGCACCCTGTGCCAGCGCCTCAGCACCCTCACAGGGAACAGCTTCTGCCTTAGCTCTAACCTGAACTTCCCCTGTTTAAATTTCACCAACCACCTCGTTGTTTGCTGTGTGCCTCTGCATGCTTTCCAGGAGAACCTGCTCTGTGATCCTGCCAGGCTCTTCATTTCTAAACTGGGAAGACATGATTTCAAGCTTGCTTGTAGGACTCCTGCTTTTCACTCTGCTCCCTGTAACTGTGAGGGTTAGATTTTGTAGTCTGTTCCACCTCCAAAAAGCTACAGGAGCTGTTACTTGAAGGAAAGGCATTGACTGTGATGAGTGGCAGAAACACGAAAGCTATCTTCATTTAGCTTTTAATTATGCAGTTCTGGCTCCAGACCTGTTACCCTGATGCATTAACACGCTGCGATTTCTCTCAAGATACTTCAGCTTTAACAAGAGCAGCCTTCTCCAAAGCACCAGGCCCCAGCTGCCTGTGGCAACCAGCTATTACCTTAATTAAAAGGCAGTAAAATCCCAGGCACTCGGTTTTTGCTCCCTTTGCACCTCCCCAGCTCATCTCCTGATGTGTTTTGCAAGAGGAGCGGGCACTGTCTCCCACCAGCCGGGAAAGCAGCCACGCTCCCTAAAGCAAATCACTTGAGCAGTGCCCAAGTTATCTGAGCCTGTCCCCCGACACAAGACCAAAGCCAGGGCTAGTGGGCATCAGCAGAGATTGCTGTGTTATAGGAACGGGCCCTGGCCTCAAGCCCCGGTGCCGAGGTGCGGCTGCTGCGACTGCCCATGCGCTGGGGAGCTGGGCTGGCTCCAAGCCTTACACTGTGGGAAACCCCACCCTCCCCTCCATGCACCCCCCATCCATCCATGGCCAAACCCCAGCGCGGGGAGCAGGAAGGGCAGAGGCAGCGATGGGGTGCAGGGGAATGGCCGCCCGCTGCTCTCACCGTGGCGGCAGCCCTCTGCCCCTGGCTTACCCATCCCAGCGGCGGGTCTAAGGTTCACTGGGCTCTGCACCTTTGGCACGGCTCCCTGGGAGCTCCTGCCCGGCTTCACTCTTACCTGCCCGGGCGCAGAAGGGCTCAGGCAGCCGAACACCACCCGGCGGCACGGACTGGGGAGCTGGGAGCGGAGCAAGGCTTCTTCGGGAAGGTAACGGTGCCCCTGTGGAAGACTCCGCGCAGGGCAGGGCAGGGCAGGACCCCTGCCGCAGCCACCCCCCCCCCCAGACAAGCGCAGGATTCCCAGTGTCCCATCAGAAGAAGCCCTGCATCCCAGCCACAGAGAGGCGTCGGAAGGGAGGGTGGCACCATCCTCCGTAGCAACCTGTCCAAGAGAAGAGGGCTTTAGGAGGACTCAGGAAGCCCTCTGCCCTACCCCATCCTCTCCGGCAGCTGAAGAGCTGAAGCAGAGGTCTTAGCCGAGCACTTGGTCTCATCCATAGCCCAGGGCAGCCTCTGTTTATTGTTGCCTTACTTCCCCAACCCACCCTGTCTGCTAAAGCTCTCTCCCTGCTGGTTATGGGTCACTAACAGGCTGCACAGGTAATGACCCTTATTCTCTTCCGCTTAGCTTTGAGGAGAGCTGATTGTGTTGAGAAATAAGCGCTATGTAAATCTAACAGTGTTTATGTACCAAGCCTTTGCAGCTGGGATTTTCATACCCCCATGTAACCCTGGCTTAAGTGAACTTTCCAAGCAGCTGTGCTCCTACATCAGCACCATGAGAGCTTTAGAAGGTAGGAGGAGGCTCCCAAAACCAGAGAAGGGCTTTGAGCTGAATACTTGAAGTTAACTGGGGAGGTAGGTGCGTGGCCACTACTGGGGGGCCGGGGGGAAGACAAAACTAAATCTGAAAGAAGCTAAAGCATCATGTCCAAAACTTGCAGAGCTGAATACCTGTGTAAATTGACACTGGAGTGCTATTAACCGTGGTTCTTGCTCACTGCTGTACCACTGCAGGAACTCAGCAAGTGTCTTGTCTTTAATGGCTTCAGGGTCTTCTTAGAGCTTGTGTAAAAAAGCTTAGACATCAGTTCGATATCATTAAACTTAAACGTCATTAATTTCCCAGGAAGTTAAAGAGTCTTAAACACCACTTCTGAGCAGCTCCATCCCCAAAGGTAGGCATTTTTTTTCTTTCTTCAGTGTTTTCTTTTGGAAATAAAAGGCTTATCCCCTGACAGCGAATATACCAGGATACCCCTCCCCAGGTTAAATGTACTTCAGAGATACTAATTTATTGAGTGGCAAAAACCAAGCCCCTGTGGTTACATTCCAGAGCAAATACTTGCTCTGCCGCCTCATGTTTCTGGGTCTTATTACTGATTTCTATGTCCATAAGAGCTTGAGAGGCTGCTCCTTAGGTAAAGTTCACTTTCCTGCTAATTATAAACAACTGAGTCACCCTCATAAACAGATTTGTTGGGTTCCTTCTTAGAAACAGCAAGGGCAGGCGGTTCAAATGTAGCATCGCTGATCCAGCACTGCTGCTGTACCCAGCAAACAGATTGCCCTTAAGTTGATTTGCCTTAAAAAAGTGGGCTGCATAGGGAAAGCTGGTTAACACTGGTCAGAGCTGTGTCCTCATGCCCACCCATTGCCCACGGGAAGGAGACAGGAGACACTGAGACAAGGGAACAAGGCTGGCGGAGAGCACAATTTCCTGGGCACAATGACGCTTCATCCTCCGTTAGGAAGTGAGAAATGATCTGTGTCATGGCCATTTCAGTGCCCACCTCTAGGTGAGTATAAGATGAGTCAAGCCTGTCCTGAATATCTGCTGCAAGACACAGCGGTCACAAATATTAAGCTGTATTTGGAAACTAAATCCACAAACAGGATTTTTTACAGTTGACTGAAGTTGATCTATCGCTGCCTCTTTATACTGAATGTGAGCAGGTGCACCTTTCCCTGCCACTCAGCATGGCCTCTAGGCAGGAGGACAGGACTGGTGACACCTCAGCTCTTCCCCAGGCTGCTCCCTAAATTGACAAGCTGTTCTTTGCCAGAGTCAAGCTAAAGCCCCAGAATCCAGGATCCAGCCGTCCCAGTTAAAGCTACCCCTCAGCACTTCCTGCATGGGAAAAGGTGCTAAAGCCATTTTGCACAGAAGCATTGGTGACGACTTTAAAGTCTGTAGCGAGCCAAATCAGACATGGCAGTTCCCCTGGCAGGAGCTGTCTGCCATGCAGATGCATTCTGCTGGGGCTGAACTCATAGGAATCAGCACAGAAGTTGCTTTTAATGCTTCTGGATGTGCTCAGTTAGCCCAGGCAAGTCAGGGGGGCTTCCAGGTGAAGAATGGGCTTCTGCTTTCTGGCAGCACGGGCTCCAGCTGAAAGAACAGGGGTGCTGTTGGCTGTGAGGCCCCAGCACCATTATCTGCTCCTGGAGCAGGGATCAGCAACCTGGATTTGCAGAGCCAGTTATAACCCTAACCCTGGTCTCACTGGTGAGATCTTCCCCAAGGCAGCCACAGAAGGGTGACTACCAGCCATGTGAGGTGCCTGGAGCACTTTCCATTGTCCATTAGCCAGTGAGCACAAGGTTTTACTCTGTGAACTTCAACAAAGAAACAAAAAGGGACAAAGGAAACAGTTTTCCCTAAATCCTATTTTCCATTGAATTGGAATAAAGCCACTCATTTTTCTTCATTGCTGTTCCCCTCAGGTTGAAAGAGGGACTCACCTTCTGCTGCTTAACATGGACAAAGATAGAGTTTCAAGTGAGATTTGGCAAAACTCTCCATTGCCAATAAGTGCTCACTAGTATGAAAAGCTTGCAAGGAAGCTTCTGTCATTGGATTAGTTCTCTGCGGACCTGTGTTCAAGCATCAAAGCAGCCTTCAGTGCCAAAGAGAGAGCAGCAGAGAGGGAAATCATGAGAAATGGCATTTGGACAATGTTTTCATGCAGTTTCTTGTTTCCCTAGAGAGGTTTATGGCTTATCAGCAGCAGTAACTGATGTAACTGCCCAGTTGCCTACAGAGAGGCAAACATATGTCACTAAATACCATAAGGAGCACTCTTATGCTGTACCTAAGATATAACTTACCCCTAACAGGCTGTGCTGTACAAACTGTGATGCCACTCTTCATCACTGGGCTGTACAAGCTGCAGCAGAGGGCTTTACCCTTGGTCCTTAGGGGGATGAAAGCGCATCTCACTGAGCAGGAAACACACCTCTGCCTAAGGATACAGACCTGGGTTCCCCCAGCACTGAGGAGCGACCTTCGTGGCAGCCTGCTCTGGGGAATGATCTTAATGACAGCCTAGTCTGGTGAGAGCTCAGGGAAGGGAGAGTGATTAAAGGCCTGGAGCCTGCCAGATTGCAGGGGAAGATGGGCACAATATGAGATGTGTGGGACTGGCAGCATGCAAGAACAAGAGGCTTTTGTCAGACAAGTGAGCTACAGAGGCTTCCCTGGGCAGGGCCACTCTTAGGTGTCTTTATAGAGATAGCCCCTGCTCATTTGCAGGTTCTGCACGCCACATCATGCAAGCCCCAGGCAGGAATTAAAGTAATGGCACTGACTCTTCCTTGCACATCCTGCAGACCTGCGCTGTCTGGCTGACCAGGGAGTTATTCAAAAGCACACAGAGGGAAGAACCCACGCCAGAAGTGTTCACCCAGGCATGGGAGGCTCTACATCTGGCATGGGATAGCAGCAAGGGCGTCAGGGCACACAGGCAGAGAACAGCAGTAGGGCACAAACATTTCAGCATCCTTCACAAGGCTCCATTACTGACTTTGGGTGTTAGATCAGATCTATATAAAGGCACATCCCATCTCTGCACACAGTTACAAGCTTGCTGGTGGCATATTTCCCCTTTGCTGCTGTATGTGACACGGGATAAATGCATGAAAGGTCCTCTCACACCCTCTCCTGCTCAATCCAATCCCCCAACCCCTTCCTTTCCTGCAGCTCCCCATGTGAGCTGAGATTGGAGGAGGAGCCCTGTAAGGAAAAGCCCGAGCAAGGCTTTGGCTAGCTGCAGGACAGCAGGGTAGCATCAGTTCCTTAAGCTCAAGGCTGGGAGCAGTGGACATGTGCCACCCAGGAGGGTTCCCACTGACCATCCCTTCCCAGGGCACAGCCACAGCTCTGCAGCAGCTCTTTTCAGACCAGGTTTGAGGCAACCACTGTCCCTGGGGCAGTGCTCTCCCACTATTCCCTGGTCACCACCACTCCAGTGAAGGAGCCAGGTCCTCTCAGTCCTGGCTCCTTCACCCTGTCAAGCACCACGTTGACTTGAAGCAGAGCTGACACAAAACTCATCAGCTGTGGAGGTGCACAGCAGTCTCCTTAGCAAACTGGCAGCAGCATCACCTCTGCACCTGAGGTCACTTCCAGCCCCGGCTAGGCTCTCCTGTGTAACTTCTGACCAGGACCCCCAGTGTGGGACATAAGCCTAAGCTCTTCACCAGCACTTTGGGGAAGGAGGTGTGCTCAGGAGCAAAGCACACCCGTAAGCGATGCCCATCTGCCATCAACTTTCTCCAGTATGCAGGAGGTGCACCCACTCCAAGAAGGCTTCTCACTTGCATAGTTTCTTTCTAAAGATCTCTGCCCTCTGGTCATCGCTGACAGTGGCAGGTGTTTTAACTTCATAAATTCAATTCAGGAGATTAATAATTCTATTCTAGCCTATTTTGAGGTTAGAATAGGCTCGAATGCTCCACCTGCCCCAGTGCCACCAGTCGGGAGCTGACACAGGAGGCTCAGCTGACAGGCTGATCACTGCAGATGCACGTTGAATGGATGTGGTTTCCTTATAGGGCATGGCACAGAAAGAAGCCCTGGGCACCTCTCCGGAGGGGATTCATCCAACTTACCCGTACAAGGTGGTTCTGCTGGGGAGCACATCAGTGGGAAAGTCAAGCCTGGCCTACCGATACATCAGAAATGACTTCAAGGAGTCACTGCCAACCGTGGGATGTGAGTGAGTGGCTTCAATAGCTTGATGGCTGCAGACATGAGACCAGGCATTATGCCCTTCCTTATAGCAGGGTGGGATACAGCAGCACTGGTTGGTACATCTTGCAGAAGCACAAACCCACTTTTGAACATGAAGCACCAGAAACACAGATTCACCATGGCCACTGATAAATTCACTTACTGCAATAGCACTAAAACCCAAAGCCAGACAGTGAGTAGTTGAGCTCATATTAGAAAAACAAACCCACCAAACAAACCACATGGTAACTCAGTAAGTTCAGTTTCACCTGGGTGTAGTGTCACAGTCAGAAGTGCCAATGTTACCAGAGGCATTTCTGCTTTGGAGAGAGGAGCAAGCCCACCATCCACACAGCAGGATCACTTCCTGTACTATAACAAGGTGAAAACTGCCCAATTTATACTCTTGACTGCAGTCTTGACTCTGAGACTCCAGCCAAATTACCTGCTGCTGCCACCACAAATGGTGTGGGGACAGCCCTATTCTCATTTGGTGTATTTATTACATGTAGTTACCTTCAGATGTGCTGCTCCAAGGACTGTGGCTCTTGTGCAAGGACAGAACAGAACCTTAACATCATTCCTTCTTCCACCCACTGAGGCAACGTGCCTCCCCCTGATTGCCTAATCACCCCCATCAGCAGCCCATCCATCACCCCTATCAGGGTGTTGCCTTAATTCCCTTCATCATGTATCTCACACCCAGAGAGAGACCTCCCCCTTTGTTGTCACCTCCAGCTCTCTGCAGCCCATATTCCCCAGCACCAGGCTGTGAGCAAAGCCGTGTCCAGCCGTGGTTTGGAAGCACCAAACACCAGTTTCTGCAGCAGCAAAGAGTGCAACCGGAGTCCAGCCGCACGGCTCACCTGCCCCTGTGCTGCCTGCAGACACCCAAGGAGAGCTGCGGCCGCCCCAGTGTCCCACTGGAGCGGGGGAGTCGGGGGCAGGCAGGGAAGCTGCAGCCGGGTCCCTCAGCACTGCCTGATGGAAGGCTACCAGCAGTGCCTGCTTCCTCCAGACCTCCCCACAGCATGGCCAGGCTCAAGCGCCAGGTTGTGCCCACAGGCAGGGAGGAGAGTACCTGCTCCCGTGCGCCTTGACCTGACAGGCCGTGCTGAGCAGCCGTGTCCGAAGGCGGGCTACATGCGTGCTCACGCTGCATCTCCGGATGGTCTCCATCATCAAGGCGAGAGCTCTGCTCCCTCTAAAACCTCCCTCCAGCCAACACGTCTGGTGACATCAAGCTGCCTGCCCTGTATGTTCACATCAGCACAGCTTCCTGCAGCACCTAGACGTTATAGATGTTCATTTTACATAATACACCTGGATTTTGCCCTAAGAAAACACAGCAGACACAAAGGTTGAGGTCCCACCTGCAGTCTGAAGAGCCAGCTGGTGAAGGACAGCAAGGCATTGTGGAGCTGCTCCTCTTGTCCTTCTGCTTTGGCTCTGGCTGGCCACAAGTGGCCATCTGCTCCCTGAGAGCAGGGATGGAGGCTTCTCTGTTGCTTTTCAGTGGCTATTTCTATTCACAGCTCCCACAGCTGTGACCCACCAGCAAGGTGGAGGTGGCTCTCTATCTGCAGGGCTCAGAGCTATCTGACGTCAGAACTGGTGTGCACCCACCCAAAGCTGCCTGCCCTGCCCTGCCTTGCCCTCCCATCAGCAGTGCCAGTTGCTTATGAGCAGCCCACCACAGTTTTGTGCATTAGAACACCTTTATTGGCCCTTTGGAGGGATTTGACTTCACAGCAGCAGATCTGAGCTCTCTGCTCTTCCTGCAAGTGAACGTGCGCCTTCTTCCCTGCAGGCTCCTTCTTCACACAGATGCTCAACATGGAGGTGGCCACGGTCAAGTTGGAGATCTGGGACACGGCAGGCCAGGAGAAGTACCACAGCGTGTGCCACCTCTACTACCGGGGCGCCCATGCTGCCCTCCTTGTTTACGACATCACCAGCAAGGTAAAGCAGGGGATGCTGCTCTAAGCCCAGCTGCAGCAGCACTGCCAGGGCAGTGTCCAGATACAGGAGTACCACTTGAGAAGGTGAACATCCCACCTGGGACGTGCCAGGGGCTGTCCCTGCCCATGTAAGCCCATGCCACCACCCCGGGGTGGTTTTTGATGCTGTGCAGAATGAGTGCATCCTATCCAGGGCTGATTTAGCCTTAAATGTGTTAGAGGGCTTGTGACTTGTTTACCTGAGAGAGGGCAATCAAAATCATAGAATCACAGCATCCCAGAATAGTTTGTGTTGGAAGGGACCTTTAGTTCATGCAGCCCCAACCTCTGCCACAGGCAGGGACCCTTTCCACTGGAGCAGGGTGCTCCAAGCCCCTGTGTCCAACCTGGCCTTGAGCACTG